>QVRM01001688.1:0-192178 GCA_003439945.1 Dermanyssus gallinae
CTTCTATTTTGGCAATCCACTTCTGGATTTTCGAGTGTATTTTCCTCAGCTTTACAAAGCTCTACGGTACTGTATAAGACCTGGTTCAACGGCGCTCTCTCTCTTTCTCAACAAAACTTTCCGATGATTCCAGCTGGATAGTGAACTCGAGGAGATAGGGCAGTGTGTATTCTAGTCTCAGCCCTCGTCTAAATGTTATACCTGTACCATGCGATATACCCGGTGAACACAACCGCAGTTGAGCTGCTTGCTCCTCGCGACAATTTCGTCTTTCCTGTTTCTATGTACCGATGTCCGGTGATAGTCTCTGTAGCGCGCAACATGTCGCACCGAATACTGCGACACTATCAACTTCCATTGTCACTTTGACGGACCCGTGACTATTACTGGCAATTTGGCAAAGATCGCGGGTCGACTGAAAAGGTGTTGCGGAAAAACTGTGAAAGAAGTGCGACTCTTTTCATCGCGTTTCACTAACCGCAACGGAGTTGTGAGACCTCCGGATACCGGCATTTATATGAAGACCGTTTCAAATAGCACAGCCCCTGAGGTTACTTACTGAGCGACAACGCAGAGCGACATACTATGGAATATCAAAAGACCACCTGTGACGCGACCCTGAGCCTCTGAACTTTTACCCCCCTTGTGGCGCGACCTGATGCCTCTGAACTTTTTCAAAATGCAAAGTGTTTAACGGTAAGCTCGCCACAATTGACGGGCCATGAAAAAAAATCGGCGGGAAATTTGGAAAATGCCCACCTTTTTGACATCATCTTCCAGACAGAACGGCGTATGAGGCACATTTTATAAAACATTTTTTGATCGTGTCTAGGTGTACTTTGTCTTTTGTCAATTGTATTAACACCCGGGCTAGGTAAATGTGTTTAGGTTACATCAAAGTCTTTCGACAACAACCATCAATCGAAGCGTTTTGCTAAATTTATGGTTGGACCAAATCGCCGGACGTATCGCGGCGCTGTATCTATGACATTTGCTGCCGCATTGTCTGCATCGACATCTGTCCCGTGGCTCATAAAACCCTCCATGCTGCACAGAACGTGATGAAATCCGTGGTCTGCAAAGGACATAGTTAGATGTGGATTTTTCATTCCGCTAGCCCTCCACCCAGTACTCCTCATTGCGGCTATCCCATACATCTCTATGTCCACCCCCTTATCTTTTAAGCCTAGCTAAATCCCTCAAGTGCCTTTTGCCGTTACTCAAAAGTAATCACCAGAGGTTTAAAGCACAACTATACAACTGTTTCAGGAGCCTCCGAATTCCCTGCTCCCGGAATTCCTACGGCTGTCACAAAATCCAGTCCCCCACTGTGTCCCCTTCATCGTCCGCGTTGAAGCGCCTCTTTTTGAGATGCTTGTTAGCAGACCAAACTGATAGAAGTCGCAAACGACACCTCCGGGCTGTAGCACGGATGCTCAAGCGGCTCCCATTTTCAAGTGGCCAAGACACACACATTGTTAACAAGCACAACTACCGGTTTAACCCGGTCGCGCTCGAAACGATGGGAGGCTCGGGTCTTCTTACGACACGATTACTTCCTGCGATCGTATTCCAGCTGGGAGTGCTTTCTCGTGAAAAACGAGCTGACGCCTTTCAACGATAGAAGTTGTCCAACGCGGGAACGCCGCGGTTGTCTTTTCAATTTATAGATTGACCGGACGTTTTGAGTAATATATATATATATATATATATATATAAGTGCGTTGCAAAAAAAATTAGCAACTGTTTTTTGGTGATAATTTCGGCTTGATTTATTTGAATGGCTTGAATTTTAAGGGCATGATGTACACGGCGAACCACGAGTATGATGTTAATTCGTTGCAATCTCACAATCGGTTCATACAAAGAATAAAGTGAATAAAAAATAGTGTTGGCAAAATATTAGCAACAATAACGCCTTACGGAGTATTCGATTCTTAGCAGGGCTGTATGACTTATTTGATACTACATATTCTACTCTAGAAACGGGTTTTTCGTCCCTTCTTCTGAATCAAATCGTAAACTCGGTCTTTCATGGAGTTAATGAGCTGTTGTAAGTACGAAAGTGGAATATCAGTCCATGCTTGCTGGACAGCTTTTTTGAGGTCCGACAAATTATCACATTGTCGACCATTTGCGTAAATCTGCTTCACCAAATGTCCCCAAAGATTTTCGATGGGATTCAGGTCTGGCCTCAATGCCGGCCAGACAAAAAGCGGCACTCCTTGTTCTTGAAAAAATGCCACAGTGCTAGTTGAGGTATGAAACGTAGCGTTATCTTGTTGAAAAACTCTGTCAGGTGCCCCAATTCTTCTGAAATGGGCTTTCAACTAGGAACCGACGATACGCTAGTACTTGTCGGAATTGTTTCGGTCCACAATCGCGACTAGATCAGACTTCCCAATATATCCAGACGCGCCCCAATATTTCCACAGAACCACCACCGGCCACACGTTTCGAGAACCATTTAGGTTCCTTCCGTAGGTCATGTAAATAGTACAGACAGCCGTCAGCGCCATCGAGATTAAATTTCCCATCCGAATAGACGATGTTTTTCTACTCGTTATCCCAAGTTTAATATCTTCGCGAAAATTCACGCCGCGCGACAATATGCTTCGGTTGCAGTCGCGGCATAAGCTTCCTCTTCGCGTATCGCACGTTTTTGTCAGAACTCAACACTCGGTACCATCTGGACCGGTGCACTGGTACTTCAAAGTGGTCCTGATCCTGGAAGAAGACATTTAGTCGTGAGTAGTAGCCAACTGGATGATCCTACGCCGATCTCGAATAGTCAAAACTGGCTTACGCCCACAGTTAGATCTGCACCTTTGGTTCACTCCAGGGTGTAAGAACCTGCTGATGGTGCTCTTATGCCGTCCTAATTTGGTTGCTAAAGCAGTTACTGTATGACCGAGCTCAGCATATGCTTCAGTTCTTGTCTTTTCGTTATCCGAGAAATTCTTTGTTCGACCCATGGTTTAAACATAAGCTTCGTCACTAGTTCGGAACAACGACTGAGTTGTAGAATATTTTGCAGCTATAGAACGATTGATTTTGCTAAACCATTTAATCCCCGGGATCGTATATCAGCTGTAGTGTCGACTATCCTTTACAAACAAGAGCTGTGTTGTTAGCATGTTATTGTTGCTAATATTTTGCAACACTGTTTTTTCACACTCGTTTATTATCTGTATGAACCGATTGTGAGATTGAGCGATTAGCACCATACTCGTGGTTCGTCATGTGCATCATGCCTTTAAATGTTCAAGCCATTAGAATAAATCAAGCCAAAATTATCACCAAAAAAACATGAGTTGCTAATTTTTTTCAACGCACTTTATATATTATATATTAGACACCAACAAAGCAGACTAGACGAGTAGCAGACACAGTAGCCGATGACTGCGTATTAAGTTCGAGCATCTATCTACAAACTACTGGACCTCAGACCCAACTCGAATTCGTTATGTGTCGAAAACGTCCGTTCGAGCATGTCTATCCATTGAGCCACCTCCAAAATCGCACACGTCTCAACAGTAAGGATTACGTAAACTTTAGAGTATTAACCCAACCATATGGTGGAACTAACCCTTCAAAATGGTCGACTCAGCTAGAACTTGATGTGTTGATTGCAACACGGGACGGCTCAGTGTGTTAGGTTTGTGCAATCAACGCATCATTCAGGTATTTGGCTGATCTGAAATAACGCTCACAGAGCTCGGCTTTTAGAAAGCAGCATTGTTAGCTCAAAGGAAGGTAGTGAACTATTATGTTGTATACACGGCGGGGGCTTGGACATAACGTCATAGCGGCGGTGTATTAGAGTGGTCACGAACGAAAGCTTAATTAGACACGCGGTCTTCGGGGCACTTCGAAAGGAGGCCAATCCGCCGAAGGGCCCACCAATATACGCGACGGGTCGACATATACAATCCAATACAACCTCTCTCTCTAAAAAAAACCTTCCCCCTCCCATACATGAGAGGATGTAAGGTTTTTAGTGGGTAAACCCAGACCATCGGGGAGTCCCACACTACCCAGACCACCAGGTGTATCTTATTCGACCCAGGCCTGCCATTTACTGAGTGTGCGTAATGCATTTTTCCTGAACCTCTCAAAAAAAAAACTGCCCCCCAGTACAATCCAGTACAACGCGCGACGGCTAGCAGTCGACACGCCGCCGCCGCTGCTGCTGCGTTGTATTGGATTGTGTATTGGGTGTCGAGCCTGGGCTTTCGAACAGCTGTGGAGAAAGCGCTGATGGAACGTGAACGAAAAGTTCGCACATATGTGCTAAGCCAGTTGTAGTTACTGCGCCGCACGTGTTCGCGTGTCGCAATCGCTTTTGGCGGTTTGTGACCCGACTTGAAGGCAGCACTCGGCCGGCAAGTAGTGAGTATGATTAACTGTTGCAGTGGGGACGTAGTCCTGGTACAGCGGGGTACAGCGAGGCGATTTGCGCGAATATCTCGAAGAGCACGGACATGAATGAGTACATTGCATGTCTATTCTCATACACAGAATCTTAGAGAATAGAGAAGACCAATGCCCGGCTCACTGAAGAGATAGCAGGCATTGTCTTTGAACTAAACAAAAAAACAAATTCGGTCAAAGGCAGGCTTAAATGCAGTACAGGCGACGTGGAAAACCTGTGGTACTCCTTCTTCTTAACTTGAAACGCCTATGTCACAGAGTAGGTAACTAGGTAGAGAGAAGTAAAACGATGTGCGTCTGTGCGTTTGTTTCTCGTCTGTGGAGCAGCCTAACTGAGTATGTAGAGCTAAACTATCGGCGATCATTAAGGATCAAGAGGCCAACAGAAAGTTCACTCGTTGATCCTCCGAGCATGCTGTATACCGATAACAGGGTGCTGCAACATTGTAATGCACGGTGACCACGCATTTGTTACATTATTTACAGGCCAGGGAGGACCTCTGCCATGGATGTCCGCTTAGTCCTATTCATGTTCCGATGTAATATATTTAAAGCATTAAAACAAACCAGTGTGCACTCCTGACCCGGACTAAGAGACTCTTAGAGCGCTGGTAGAAGAAAAGCTAGTCTATCCGCTGGTCTATGCTCTCCTCGAAAGTTAAAAAGTATTTGTGATATATGAATAAATACAAACAACCGTAACCGTTATGCCATAGAAGCCCTGTTCCATAGAGGTGTGTGATCAACGGTTTATCAAAGCCTCCGCCAGGTTGCTCCCCTGGAGAATGTGTTGTCTTGATACGTTGTCGTAAATAGTTCGTAGCAGTGAAATTTCAGGAATTTTAACCAAGTATTTAACATAACATCACTTTTATTTCACATAAAAGGGTTGGTATCAATATGCATACTTCTGTAAGACAATCGTGACTAATCACCAGATAGGCGAGCGCTATTTGGATTATCATGGGCCCATCTGGCCATACGCCAAGCAAACAGTCCGTTCACGAATTCACCGCGGGCCACGGCTTTTGAGGTGATTGATCGTTGATTCCTTAGGTTATTGGAGCGTACATCAAAAAAGTGTCCTAACAAGTCACATTTTCGTAATTGATGTAGAACAGATAAGTTGCACTGCATGAAAAAGAGTCAATACTTGGAACAACGTCATCTAACACGCTGTGGGGGCACCCGATTCGCAGGCGTCTTTGAAACCTGTTTTGGACGCCATCCACCAACTTCCTATATTTGGACAAATAAGGCTCCCAGACAGGGGAGCGCTATGTGAGTGTAGGAAGAACAAGAGATTTGTAAAGGCGAATGTACACATGTGGAGTCGTTAAAATAAAACAGCGGAAGATAGTATTTATTGTGCGCAGAGATGTCTCCACAGCCTTGGTAATGTGAAGGCTAAAGTTAAGATCAGGCGTAATATATATGCCTAAGTGCCGTGTATAAGAGAGGGTCGGTAAAATTCAGTTGTCCATTTTGTAGTCAAAGTCAAGTGCACCATTTTTCAGTACAATGCATTTCGAGGGTAAGCGAATCATGTTGTTTTCAGAACACCATCGTGCAATGCCGTCGACAGCAGTCTGCAGAACAGCGTGGGAGTCACTAGAGCAAATAGGATAATAAAGTTTTAAGTCATCAGCATATTTGACCGCCGGTGGCAGGTACTTATTTATGTCCAATACAAACATTGTGTATAGAAGGGGGGATAAACATCCCCCTTGAGGTACACCAGATACTGCAGGATATGGTCGACTAAGTTTGTCACCAACCTTAACTCGAAAGTGACGTTCAAACCCCATTAGTCGTCCATTCTGTAGTCTCTGAGACAAACAAACAGTTACCGACTTCCTGGGACTTGTGCCTTCGTGCATGAAATATCTGCAAAACATCGTGCGTGAAATCATGTCAATATTTTTAGCCAAGCGTTGGCTTCGAATATTCATGGTGGAGATATGGACTCTTATATTTATTAGTCCAACTTATGTGTTTCGATTACTAAGGCTAGGCATCGTGTGATTGGGTCTTAGTTTAAGTTTTTTGGCAAGTCTAGAAGCTACGTCAAAGTTTACCACTGGTACTAAAATGCCGCTCAAATTACTTGAAACTGGTTTGCCAACGTAGTCTGCCTAATTTTAAAATAGCGCCGAGAACATTGAGGCCGCTTCAACAAAATCGCCTGAGTTGGTAAAGTTTATGGGAAAAGCCTGTGACAAAGAGAATCCCAAAAGCTGAGCTTCTAAATGTCTACGGGATGCCTTTTGGTAGACTCAAGTATCCCCAGGCTTCGCTGACTAATTTAATCTGTCTGTTAATTTGTCTGGTATTAGAGACAACTTAAAACTCTCAAAACTTGGTATTTTCCTTAAAATTAATAGGTGTGGAAAATTCCGTTAGGGGCATTGGAACTCTGAAAGCTAAACGTAAACACGGCAGCCTTGAAGCTTCTTGCTCGAGAATGAAATTTTTTTTATTCCCTTTTCGTTAATTGATGTACCGTTGTGGAGCATATGTAACGCCTCGACTAAAACTGGCGCTTTTTAATATCCGCAATCTATAACTATCTTAAACACTCGTTTTTTGGCATTTTAAATTATATTGACGTTGAAGAGGACGACCACTGTTCTCCGCCCACAAGGTTTGTCATAGCTTTCAGATAGAAAGCAGCCAATTAAAGGTTCTGGAGGCGTACAATCTTGTAGATTAAAGTGAACATAGAAACCGTTCAGTACTTTGTCCCGGGTCAGATTATGCTAACGTTGAAAATGAGCTCCATCCATCGCGGAATGTTGGTAATACATTCTGCACGGTTGTCGCCTAGGCAGCTCATAAGTCGTTGAAATATCGCTTGGATTCTGCGGCCCTACAGGAAGATGTTAAGCGAGGACACTAACGGGGGCAAGACAGTCTTCTTGTACACATTTTTAAGTTGTTACGATTCACTGCAGTACACGCAAACGCACATGATGCTACTTCAATCGTTCTTGGGGTCATCTAATAGCTTGGCGATGAGGCAACTCTGATGAGGAATGCCTTGTTCCAAAACCGGCATGTATTGGTTAGTTTTTCGTGATAATTTGAACTGGCACGGCCACCTCGACACCGGTACATGCGTAGACAGTTGTAGAGTTGTAGAAAACCCCAATGAGGGCAAAGTGTTTGTTTGGTGTAAATAGCTGGCGTAAGTGTATGACAAAAACGTTTTATTTAAATTCAATTGCATATTTACCGCGTGTTCCCATCGAGGTTGCCCTGGCCTCATCAGAGAAAGGTTTCTTGACCTGGATGCAATAGATTCATTCGCGCAGGTTATATTTCCATAATTATGCGACCAACTTGTTATTGACATCAAATCCAGGTAGCAGTTTAGGTATCTCAGAATCTGTAACAATTTAAAAAGCGGACTTGGAGACAAATTATGTTACATCAAAATGTTTAGTCTTATATGTTGTCTGCTACGGGGACTGGTAAATACGCATTAGTAAAGAGCTTCGTAAAGTTTTCAAATTAAACAAATCATACGTAAGATCATTAATTTACTGAGTTTTTGAAGTAAGCGGAACAACACTGTCCGAAATGACAAAGTATTTTCTGCGTAAACATGAGATGCCAGAAAATTGTTCTACTAAAAACAAAACAAAAATGTTTTTAACTGGGTAAAAATCTGATGTAAATGCTAGCGGCATGCTTGACAGGGTTAAATTCTGGAGGAACATCTCGGTGAATAAGGTGCTTCGACTCATAACGCGCCTCGTAAATTAGTCCCTGAAGATCAATTCAAGAAGGCCTTAGATCCGGCATAGCAACAACTCACTGTCCGTATGGTTATTAAAATAATGATGTATTTATGTTTAAATTGCTACTTAACCTGAGTGAATAAATAGGAAATGTAGCAAGATTAAATAATCTTTATCATCATCTGATGGTACCCAAAATCTGAAAAAAACTTGGTGAGCACACCGGCCAATGACGAATTAGCAACGGCCAGAACTATCACCGGATAGAATACAAAACTATGGAACAACACAAATAGATGAAGGCGCAGAGACGCAATGCACTTCGAAAGCTAAAGCGTTTACACGCAAATGCACAATTGTTAGGGACAAGGCTACAGTTAACCAGTTGCACTCATTCGTGGAGAAGATCGACATATATACGTAATCGAAACATAGTTAACTGACAGTGCTACTGATATTGAATTGTTCAGCGGAGAGACCACGGACCACTCGTTCACGACTTAAGCTCAATTCGCAACGTGTCACCTCAGCAGATACTAGGGGGCCTACAGTTGATCATGCTAGAAACTCATTACGTGAAACCATACCTACCCCCCCCCCCCCCCCGGAACGCGTTATCACAAACAAACGTAGATATCCAAAAAATGCATTGCATTATCATTGCATTTTTTAAGCAACCCCTTACACTGAAGTTTTGCTGATACATACTCGAATCTTACACTTAGCAGAGTGTGTGCGCTGCACTCTTGACCGTATAACTCTACCGTATGTGCAGTCAGTCGCTCATACGTGTGGGCGGCACCTACGGTTTTTCCGCCCAACGACAACGGTGGTGGGCGTCGGGCGGCCGCCCTCTACACGACCTCCTCTACACGACTGCGTTTGCCGAGTCGAGATCAACCGTACACGAACGCGTCTGCCGAGTCGAGATCAACCACACACGAACGCGTCTGCCGAGTTTTATCGAGATCACCGATGACGACCACGGGCGAGGCCGTTGAGGTGGCCGATCCCGAGACGCCAAGCTCGACCAGTGAGTCACAAGAGACCGTCCCCCCGGCCGCGATCGCCGCCGACACGACGAACGTGGCACCAGAGTCGACAACGGGCGAGCCAGCCAGAACAAACAGCACCACGAGCAGCTCCGAGTCGACGACGGGCCGCGGGAGCGCTGAGACGGACTCCGAGATGTACGAGAGACTCGACAGGACGACAACGAGGACGGCCGCGGGGGCGGCCGCAGGGGCGGGCACTGGTGTGGCCGCTGGCACAGGCGTCGCCGCAACCGCTGAAACAGACCCCGCAACCGCCGCCACTGCTGCTGCCTACACGCCGATGGCACCACCAGAGCAGATAACGGGGGCGGCAGCTGAGACAGATGCAGCCGCTACCGCCGACGACACATCGATGGCACCAGAGCGGACAACGGGGGCGGCAGCTAAAACAGACGTCCCCGCCACCGCTTACACGTCGATGGCACCAAAGTCGACAACGGGGGCGGTGGCTGAGACAGACGCCGCCGCCGACGACACGCCGACAACGCAAGAGACGACAACGCGGGCGGCAGCTAAGAAAGTTGCCACCGCCCACACGTCGATGGCGCCAAAGACGACAACGGGGGCGGCAGCTTCGAAAGACGCCACCGCCCACACGTCGATGGCGCCAAAGACGACAACGGGGGCGGCAGCTTCGAAAGACGTGACCGCCCACACGTCGATGGCACCAAAAACGGCAACGGGGGCGGCAGTTAAGACAGACGTCGCCGCCACCGTCCACAGATCGATGTCGCCAAAGACGACAACGGGGGCGGCAGCTAAGAAAGATGCGGCCGCCCACACGTCGATAGCGCCAAAGACGACAACGAGGGCGGCAGCTACAAAAGACGCAACTGCCCACACGTCGATGGCGCCAAAGACGACAACGGGGGCGGCAGCTACGAAAGACGCTACCGCCCACACGTCGATGGCGCCAAAGACGACAACGGGGGCGGCAGCTACGAAAGACGCGACTGCCCACACGTCGATGGCGCCAAAGATGACAACGAGGGCGGCAGCTACGAAAGACGCGACCGCCCACACGTCGATGGCGCCAAAGACGACAACGGGGGCGGCAGCCACGAAAGACGCGACCGCCCACACGTCGATGGCGCCAAAGACGACAACGGGGGCGGCAGCTTCGAAAGACGCGACCGCCCACACGTCGATGGCGCCAAAGACGACAACGGGGGCGGCAGCTACGAAAGACGCGACCGCCCACACGTCGATGGCGCCAAAGACGACAACGGGGGCGGCAGATAAGAAAGACGCCACCGCCCACACGTCGATGGCACCAAAAACGACAACGGGGGCGGCAGTTAAGACAGACACCGTCGTCGCCACCGCTGACACGTCGATGGCACCGGAACCGACAACGGGGGCGGCAGCTAAGACAGACGCGACCGCCCACACGTCGATGGCGCCAAAGACGACAACGCGGGCGGCAGCTACGAAAGACGCCACCGCCCACACGTCGATGGCGCCAAAGACAACAACGGGGGCGGCAGCTACGAAAGACGCGACTGCCCACACGTCGATGGCGCCAAAGACGACAACGGGGGCGGCAGCTAAAGCAGACGCGACCGCCACCACCCACGCGTCAATGGCACCCGAGCCGACAACGGGGGCGGCGGAACCTAAGACAGATGCCGCCGTCGAAACGTCTACGTCAACGCCGACGCCACCTACTAAAAAAAAAGTACGTCAGACCAGTTGTGTCATGATGATGATAATGATGATGATGACTATTAATGTTATTGTAGAATATAGCTTTCTAGACTGTGTAACTAACACTGCATGTGACCTAGCCTAGTGTGTGCTAATACGTGTGCTAGGTGTTCGGGATGTTGTTTAGGTTGTTTATTTATTAACCGCGCGGTTTTGTATAATAATGCCACAAGTCTCTTAGATAAATAACTAGTTCTCAATAATGTGTTTAGAACACTGGATTGATAAGAGCTCTCTTTGATCAAGATGGTTTAGGGTGAGCTGGGTTAAAAAGTGTTGGTGTTACTGTGCGCGACTGGGCATGCGATGCGTTCTTGAACTTCGGATGCTTAGTTGTGTTTGCAGGTGCTCCAGAGCGTTAATGCTGTCGACGGTGCTACAGCCTAGCAACCGACTTTTCTACACTCATTTGAATGTGCATTAATAGCAGATCTAATCTAGCTAGTGAGAGCAGGGAAACTATGTGTGAGTTACTTAGTGAGGTTTGTCTGCTGGCGCCAGTTGGACGAAGAGAGCAGCTCGTATTAAAACAATTGTCCAAAAGGTGTGCACAGCGATTTACAAAAACAACCATCATTTCGTCAACAAATTTGATCATCTTTGTAGAATTAATGATTCGTTGTATATATATATATATATATATATATATATATATAGTAGAAGCATATAATAATTGTATATGCTTCAACTAAACGTTTACTGTATATGCTAGCAACTAAACGATACTTTCAGACTTACAAGCCAATCGCAATTGCCGTAGCCACTGGAGTGGGCGCTTTGTCTGTCTTCGCCGTGGTTGTACTCTACACAAGAAAGGTATGGAGGGGGGGGGGATACGTTAACTGATGACTGTACCTATTCAAATCTTGTTGTGTAATCTTAAGACAATCTTGAGTGCGTATCTGTCAATTTTTGCAAGTCCACGCGGTATTCGTGCGACAAGATGGCATCAAAACCTGTGGCGCACAGGCTAGAACAACTAACATGTGAAGTGCTGTTTTGTGCGTGAACTAAATTACGACGAAGCTAAATAATGGCCGCAGTGGAGGTGGAGGGGGGCGAGGAGGCAACCCGTCGGTCATTGAAATTTCATAGTTTGTTCACACCTAAAAAATAGTTTATGGGCTGACTCTCAGCCAAGAGTTAACATCCATAAAACTGCTTTTCGCATTGCTTCATAGACGGATCCCCATAAATACAAATGTGCAACGGTGGGGCTCAAACCCGCGCACCTATGTGTATCATCACTACCACCACCACTAGTAATGCTGCTGCTGCGTAGACGACATTGCCTATATTTGCTATGCACGCACTATTTCGGCCGCACACAGATATATTTATTTTGCGTACATGAACATCTGTGACCTAAACGTTGACTCGCAGATGATGTCCATATGTGTGAACCACATACTACATGTATTGTTGCTCAGCAAAGCTGAGATACTTACCTCATCCTACAATAGCTCGTATTTTTTTTTCTCCCTCTTTCTTGCTCTATTTTTGTTATCTTTATATGAGTACTTTAATATTACTTTACGCACAAAATGGGAAAATTGCAATGTAGGAAACCGCGATTTTTGCTGGTATACTTGCGCTGTACTCTGCATGCGCTTGTTATTCAATGTCGCATATGGGTCACATAAGGGGTTAGAGACGGATACAATTACTCTATGAAGAAGATCAAAAGGGCATAATACGAACCTTTGTTTTCAGAATCGATTTTTCAGAGCTGACTTGAGGCATATTGTGCTCCATTGGATACCGTCGGAGTGGGCCAGACGACACTTTTAGTTACTGCTCCTATTAGCAGTAATATTTTATTGGCGTGCAACCTCCTTCGACGCAACTGACATGGCTATGTATCGTCAAATAAAGCAGGAGTTAGAAGATGTACGTAGAAACCAAGGGCAATTACCGATGCTTCTACCACTTGGTGACAAATTGAAGAAATCATACCGTTAAAAAACAAGCAATTCGTATTTAAAACAGCAAAACCGAACTGTTCGTCTGTGGTCAAATATTCCTCAGGTCTTTTCGCTAAATGTGAGGAGTCGATCGGGTTTTCCCGGGAGAAATATAGACTCTGGTAACCAAAGTTATATCAATTAGTCGAAACCTTAATAAATAAACGAAACGTTGTGCATTGTCTAGTTGTTGAAGCAGGAGCGTGTTTTCTTTTTACACGATTATAATTGACGCACTCTAACATGCCATGACTTACACGTTCATCACCGCTGCGTTCTCACCGACACATGCGTCGTTTCCTGTTAATAGTGCCCTATACAGCGAGTATTCCAAGTAGATGTCAAAGCAAAATGGAGCCGCGGTTGCGCTTTTTAATGTTCCAGCACAGCATAATGCACGCAACACGGCATAATAATAGAGATTCTTGGTTTCACAACTTGCTAGCTTATTTTGAAGCACGCATAAACATGATTGGATATGGTAGAGTGCAGATATTAGTTCTGTAATATACATTCACCAATATAGTGGGCACACTCTATAGCATGTCATGACTCGTAGGTTAATAAAGTACCTGCTTCTCACCGGCGCATGCATGACTGTCTAAGCGAAATGGAGCCGCTGTTGCACTACACTAGTGTACTACAGAACTTCTGTTTCTGGAGATAAAACCTAAACAAAAAAAATATGTTTCACTCTGCAAACTGAGGAAAAGACCTAACGAAGAAAGAGCTATCTAACGTACCTCTGAGGCTTATTCACCCCGCAGAGTTGTCAATCCCTGGAGATTCTTCCATTAGGTGCCTGACTGTGGATGCATTTGTATGCCAACATAAGAGAGCCCTCGGTAAAGTCGAGGACGGAGCCGTCACTATCGGGCTTGCGCTGTATAACGATATTGAATGTGCCCACGAAACTTAAAAATAAAATTGCTTTCAATTTGTTTTTAATGTTTGTGGGAGGTTTTAGAATGCTTGCTACACATGCATCGCCGGCGGAAAACCCGTGGCAGACCCTTGGCACATCTTAGACGGTGAGCCGTAATAGCACAATCTAGTTAGGTTGGTGTATTTACCATACTTCAACCGCCTGGAACGTCCACCTTCAGTGGGACAATTCACACTGCAGAAAAGACAATACATATATTTATATACAGACAGAAAAAGATGTATATGTATGCCAAATGTAATGCGATAGTACAATGTTCCCCAGTGTGCCCGCTCTTTCTCGTTTTTGGGACTCGCCACAAGAAACTAGACTTAGGTGCGTTCTCACGACCCTAAACCCAAGTCCCGGATCTCTTTTTTTTAGGGGAGAGGGTGGAAAATGCATTTATGCACACCCGCCGATGTTTGGCGGGTAGGGTGAGACTAAACGCAGAAGAGAGAGTACATGACTCAATCTAATTCCAGCGCACAACCCTCTAAAAACCACCCCCCAGAACCCCTCCTGGTTCGGAATTGTGAACTATTACTTCGAGAAAGTCCCGGATGTCGCAGCGGCCAGGCGCAATGTAGCGTCTCCACCCACAAATGTGAGACGCGAACGGGCGTCTGGTAAGATGATGATGCCTAACACTTACGAGCCACGATATTCCAGACGACAAATAATCATGTCCGCGGCCGAGTCGACGGAGTGCCGGCATGGCTTACCGATACCGATACTGAAAGCAGCCGAGCGATGCCGCTTACGGGGTAAGCCCAAGTACAATAAGGACGAGGAATATCGGCATACAATCGATTACTGGCAGGAGGAGTGGGACGGCCTACAAGAGGGTGCTTGAAGAGCCAATCCCCGCACCCAAATATCAAAGACTGAACCGGCCAAGGGAACTCACCTTTCACATAACCCATGTCTTAATAGGCCACGGCGATTTCCAGTCCTACCTGTTTACGATCGGAAAGGCTCCCAGCCCTAAGTGCATCCACTGCAACGATGGAGCAGAAGACACCACGGACGCACTGTTCTGAGGTGCCCAGCATGGGCAGAACAGTGCGCATCTCTACTTTTTATTGGCAACACCGGCCTTTAGATTACATGACATCTGCAAGAAGATCACGTGAACGATCTCTTACTGAGCACAACATCTGAAGTCTTTAAAGCTGTGCTACAAAAGACGAGCGCCACCCCAGACATCGCCCCTCCTAGCTATTTGATATGATGCAGTTCCCAATCAAGTCGGGGGACGTTGTCGCGACTGGTTTTTAGTGGCTTGGAGCCCACACTAGACAGTATAAACTTTCGTTGCCAAGGCAGTCGCAACTAGTTTTTCGAGGTACTGAAATACCACACTTTTGAATATGTTATTTGCCTAACAAAACTGCGCTACCGTATTACGAAACGTTTAGTAGGAACTGATGCGTCAAACACAGAATACCAAAATAGAAAACGGTCCTTGTTGAAAACACACCAGGATAAAGTGAGTTGAATGACCACCTGAATAAGAGTGAAGCCCTCTAATCAACAGAAGGTGGAATAGAAATCGAAATGTGACCAATAAAGTGTATGTGCCAAATCTGCATCGATTGGAGAGATCTAAGAGAAAAGGTTGAAATCAGCGTATTACACTAAGTTAGGTAAATAGGCAAATATTGTAAGTGTATTAACTAATTTACTTGAAGCATTTTATTATATAACTTCTAACTAACCACAATCGAACTCATTAGCGAACGTAAATACTTAATTAATTGTTTCAATCGCGTCAATTGAATGCTACAGTAGTATGTAAATATAGTTTAGTGACAGTATTTCTTATTATTTCTTAATGAGCTAAAGTCAGTTCATTAAGAGCGCAGTGTGGTAGTTAATTTAAGTTAATTTAATATATATATATATAGAGGTGAGCACTGCCGAGTGTGCAAACGTATTGTAAATGATTATTAAATCATCACAATATTTTCTATATATATATATATATATATATACATACATACATACATACATATATATGCGCGTGCTCCGTTTCGATATATGTAAGAACGTTTGTGTAGGCGGAGTAAATCACTCAAGACGGGTATGAAAAGCCCTTGAGTCGACAGCTACCGGCTTTCAACTCCGCAGAGTGACGCCGCAACGCTAACACACAGCAACAACAACAACGCTAACAACAATAGCAATAACAGCCACGATAAGAACGCTGACACAGAAACGCTTGACTATAAGCTACCTGACGTCGGCTTACGATCAGCTAACGCAGGCTTGCGCTAGCCAACGCAAGAATATTATAGGACGCAACAAGGCTTACCTAGACCAAACAAGGGTACACACAAAGAGCTTTTCGGCAAGCGTCTCTTAATCTCAGGAGAGCATGCTGAGAACACACGGATTAGTTGGCCGATGCCTGGGCCTCGTACAATTGGGTATGTAGAACGTGATCTGTTTGCATACTATGCGAGTCTAAGTCCAGTCGCTCAAACAAAATATTATCGCCTGTGATTTGGGACATCAGGTATCAAAATCGGTAAGTGTCGATACTTATACGTTGTGCATACGACGATATTTACACAAATCGCCCAAATACAAAATGCCTAAGATACCACACTAGTGTACTTTTTTTAAACATTTTCAAGGAGATTGTTTGTAATTCTAGACATTGTAGGTACTAGAAGTACCTAAATTGTCGCAGTGCTATAGATGTATAACTAAAGAAGTACTGGCGGTCCCGCTCTCTACCCGGGGCGGAAACGCAATAGCCGTTGTCTTACGGCGCATCTCTTGAATTAGCACCAGTGCTTTAATGGTAGCTTTGCGACGACTGGTATACGCCATTACGTTAGACTTATTCTGCCGTAATTACCAGCGTGCATCTTTTTTCAGATTCTACAGCTAATGGTGAAATCCACACGCATGATGGTCCATTCTGCTTCTGGGCTATAAATCGTTAACAGTACCTCGAATGTAGTCTCCACATTCTATGCAGTTTATCACAGGATGTACTCTCGTATTTTTAATTATGATCATGTGCCATGAGGTAAATACTTATTCTGGTCTATCACAAACCCCGCTGAAATATGTATGTTTCGAGTGTACTCATTGTAATCACGGCAGAAGCTATAGCATGAGTCGAAATGACGGTGCTAATATTGTTTTAGGTTTATTCACCAATTGAACTGTTAGTATAACGGTGCTAATAACGGGTGATAATCTAAGCTATTTTCAGCATTTAAATAACACGTATGTACAAACGATTTTTGTTTGCAGACCGCTTCGTCATTAAGTGTAATAGTGCCATACATCTACCCACCTAGGTAGACTCACGTTTCATTTTAGGTTACTGTACGCCCTAAGCTTTGATTGAATTCGAATACTCTAATCCGTTGAAGCATCATACAACGACGACGCGTTCACGATACCAACGGAGATAACGGTAGCGGCCGCCGTTAAACCAGGACACCGACGTGTTTGTGATACCAACATGGCTGACGTGGGCAGCCGTCGAAGCAGACACCGACGCGTTTACGATACCAACGGGGCATGACGGAGGCGGCCGTTGAAAAACACACTGGCGCATTTGTGATACCAACCACTACGAAGGCGTCGGAGCTGACAATGACGCGTTTACAATACCAACGGGGATGGCGGGGGCGGCCGTTGGAGCAGAAACCGGCCCGTTTGTGATACCACCGGGGGCGGCGGGAGTGGTCGTTAAAACAGACACCGGCCCGTTTGTAATGCCAAAGGGTACAACGGGGGCGGCCGTTGAAACAAGCGCCGGCGCGTTTACGATACCAACGGGGTCGTCCGTTGAAGCAGACGACACCGGCCCGTTTGTGATACCAACGGGGGTGGCGGGAGTGGCCGTTGAAACAGACACCGGCCCGTTTGTAATGCCAACGGGTACGACGGGGGCGGCCGTTAAAGCAAACACCGGCGCGTTTACGATATTAACGGGGTCGTCCGTTGAAGTAGACGACACCGGCCCGTTTGTGATACCAACGGCGGCCACGGGGGCGGCCGTTAAAGTAAACACCGGTGCGTTTACGATACCAACGGGGTCGTCCGTTGAAGCAGACGACACCGGCCCGTTTACGATACCAACGGGGTCGTCCGTTGAAGCAGACGACACCGGCCCGTTTACGATACCAACGGGGTCGTCCGTTGAAGCAGACGACACCGGCCCGTTTGTGATACCGACGGAGGCGACGGGACTGGCCGTGGAAACAGACGCCGATGCGTCTGCAACAACAACAACACATCACAGAGTCTGCGCCACCAACGACCACGGCAAGGGGGCGGCGGCTCTTGAGACAGACACTAACGCGCTTTCGACAATAACGATAGAAAACAGGGGCGGCTGTTAAGACAGATTCCAACGCGTTCACGATACCAACAATGACGACGGGAGAGGCTAGGATTTCTAGACGTTAGCCACCGCCACCCAATGCTCTACTACTATTATCACGCTAAATGTTTCTACCGTTGGCCGAACGACCTAGACTACTTCTAGGCCACTAGGCATAACCGGAGCCATTTAAAAAGATGCATGGTAGAACACGGTCAAAACCACAAAACCCCTGTGCAATACACCGCTCTATAGCTTAAGTCTCCGTTAAGATAAGAACATCCGTCCCTCAATAAGGATCGCTTCCAAGCAGGTTCGCTTTTTACAGTTCCGCAGTAAACACCTTCGGTGCTTACAGTCCCACAGCAATATTTCTATATTTACTTCTCTTATGTTTTTAGTCTCAATGTAATCATGGTGGTGAACCCTGGCTTACACCCGTAGCCAATCTGGCAACCGTTCTCCTTAACTGTCAGGACGAATTGATTTATAAGTTAGAAAAAAAGGGGTAGCACCTTGCAAGCCACTAATCATGTTTGGTAGGGACTTTTAGAATGTTTACGATATATTTTATATTTGGCAATATCGTCATAATAGTTTGTTGCACATTTTCTTCCACTACGAACAACTGCTATTCAAAAAGAGTACTGCTCTGCCAAGAGCTGGATCAGCTTGGTCGCTGGTGCCAGTGCTATATGTTCTTTTCCCTTTCTAGATGCGACCGTCTTTAGTCCATTATGATGACCACACAGCTCAGGAAAGCTCTTTTTTCAGGGGCCCAGGAGCAGTTCTGCTGCGTTTGTTCAGGCCAACGTCGCATGCAGAGCTTTGGTCATATTCAGTACCAGCATTCATTGTAACCACAGGCCACTGTGTCCACCTCTTAGGGTGAGCCTGCCAGTCGGAAAACGTCCTCATAGGCTAAGCTCCAGAGGAGCGGGCCGAGTATAGAGACCCCTGTGGAATCCCCGCCATCCATTGGGAAAGTTACCTAAAGAAAAAAATCCGTTCGGGGCTGACTCTCAGCCAAGATTTAACGTCCACGAGACTGATGTTCGCATTGCTTCATAGACGGACCCCCATGAATACAAATGTGCAACGGTGGGGCTCGAACCCGCGCACCTATGTGTTTCCTCCGGTCGCGAGGCGCAGACGCATGCCACCACGCCACCGGGCTCGGCAGGTAAAGTTACCTGAGTGTTAACAACTGACTGTTCCTTGAGGTATCCGGAAATTACCAGGTTCAAGAGGATCTTTCTACGGGTCAACGTGTATAGAGTGGCCGATGTATTGCTGTTATAGCCGATCTATGCATACGGAATCCATAGCGTGCGATGTCGTATTCTTCAGCAAACAGACTGAGTTATTCCTCAATTTTGGCCCCGTATTTGTTTGCTGGCGCGTTCAACAGGCACATTTTCGCTACTTTGCTTGGGGATGAAAACAATCTCGAGTCATTAATAGCGTAGCGGAAACGTGCCACTATTCTAAATACCTCTGCCACGATTGCGAGGCACTCCCTAAAAAGAAGTTAGAAGAGAGGTTAACCACTTAGAGGGAACCCTGTCCTGTCCTAGGGCTTTTCCAGTCTTTAGTCTGTTTGCCGCATTTTGAACCTCGCCTGGCTGAACGGTCGGCATCTCGTACTCGGCTTTCTGTGTGTGCACGTTAAACATTGACAAATAAACAATTCATATGAATTCATCTGTGGAATTCTATTAAATGCCATTTGCGCTACAGCATCTGCGCTTGATCTACAAATATTAAAGTGAAATGTGACTATACATTAAGGAATAAATTACGAGACTCAAAATATTAAGTTCTGATTATACAGTCAGTACTACTCAACAATTGATGGACAATAATAAATGCTGTTTACTTTACTAGACGAGAGTCACTTAGCTAAGAATCAGCATCTGTTCCGCATTTATGTGAACTGTACAGTTATATTTACATTTAAGAAACCTTACTTCCGTAAATAATATAAAGGTGCGCATAAATTGTACTTACATGTCAAACGTTTTTTGCTTTTTACCTATTATTGCTATTATTGCTGGCTTAAATTCAGAACCACTTAGGCTGCCGAGCAAATTTGCCGAAAAAACGATCGGTTTCGGCGAGCTCGTTGTAGATGCTGTCCCTGCAAGTGCCGCATTCTACTGGATATTTGAGAATATACTTTTTCTGACGTTAGCCATCTTCTCTGAGAGGTTCTCGGTGAGATGAGCACCAGTCCTGCAAAAACGTTTCCTAGCAAAAAAACATTTCAACCATGTGATCAGCAGTATTTTGCGTCCATTCTCTGGTGCCTGCCTAGACCATGCTGCGATAACGAACAGCTGTTGGCTTCTGGGCATCTTGTCGATCGCGGTGTATATAACCATATGCTCCAATCGCAGAGCCTCGTTATATAGTCTAAAGTGCACGCCTCAGATTCACTGCGAGGCCATCATACGAATCATACAATTTGTTCAAGCAAGGTATTCTGAAAACAAACTGGTCCAAAATGTATTATGCAGAAGCTGTGAACTCGGCTTTTGCAACTTTCAGCACACTGGTAGCACAATTAGCATGCCCAATATTTTTTGAATACTGATAAACAAAAACAGCCGTACCGCTGGTACTCGAAGTGCGGCACTTATTTGGTTCGCAAACAGCGTAATATCGTATTTTCCGTAATTTTAAAAGAGCTTGAAGGTTACTCAAACTGCTTCAGGGAAACCCGAAAACTTGGAAGAAGTTGGTGGCACCCGCAATTCTAAACCTAAACGTCTATATGTCTTAGAATTTAGTTTCATACTTCGTTTCAGCTAATGCAAATGTGCGTGTCCAAAATGTTAGAAAAGTAGGGGGCTTGTCTAAACCGGCGGAACTTGTTCTCGTCCTGTCAAGTCATATTCCGAGGTCGCAGCATCAGCATGTGTATATTAATATATTAGTTTGCATTATATTTTTTTGTAAAGTCAGTCGGTTAATTTTGAAGACGTGAAATCATCGTGAATTTGAAGTAAACATAGAAATACTTCTGTATAATGTAAATTTGAAATGTATTTCATACTTACGGTGTCTCTTCAGCCAATCATGTATATGCCTCCACTGGTAATTCATTTCGTTAAACGCTCATTTAATTTATGAACATGTTATCGTTCCGGAATTTCTAGTCTTCACATAAAAAAAGCGACGTAGGACCTAGCTTTATTAACCAATAGTTAGCTTACATATTGTGCGTAAAATGAAAATACACATTTACAGATGTGTATATTCTTTGCGATTCCGGATCAACGGAACTTCTTCAATACGGTCAACGGAAGTGCTTTAATGGAATTTCGTTTACAGAAACAAGACGTTATGAATTTCCTAAAAAAATCGGCTTGTCAACGCCCGTCATCTTATTCTCCCATTTGGATATGTGTTCGTTTAAGGCTAGCGTTTCCGGTAGATCATGCATCTCCTGTAGGTCCTCAACAAATGACAAGGGCGCGGAGACTTAGCGCTGGTGTCAAAAAACTGGTCAAGCGCTCCAACATTTAACTGACTTTGATCGATGAGCTCATGCCACTTGGACACCGCCTGCTCAGGTGGTCTTTGACACTCTCAACATTAAAGAAAGTTTGTATTCTTAGATACTTCGCAAGCGATCAAAAATATGATAGTCTGGCGGGCAAGGCTAGGGCTATAAGGCGGGTGAGGTAAAAGATGCAAGCCTAGCATTAGCGGCAGGTTGCCACAGATGAATGCAGGGTGCTCTGGTGCCAATACGATTGCACAGTTTAGGGTGCATTTTTAAGGAGGTCTCAGATTGACCTGCGTTTAATGTTAAATGTTTCCTTGTTCTGTTAATCACCTTACCGCATCCAACACACGGCACAGTCACCTTAGCGTGAGGGCTTACTTTCGCAAAGGTGTTAAGCCTGGAGGCTTGCTTTGACCATAACATTATTTGGGACGATCCAGATCTCGTCGCCAGTATTTACGGCGGTCAATCATGTCGTTTTCGGTGAGAGAGCGCGATGTCAATACATCGCCACGTTTCGACGACTGGTTAGGTGTAAAGAAACTCACCTACATTATGCGTTCGCCATATGTGCGATCTCGTCGAATGTTAAAGGTCTACTACAATTCACGAAAGCAGTTCTTCCATCCAAACTCACTAAACCGTGAATGGCCGTGGTAGTTAAAAAAGTTTAATTTCACGTAAATGTGCCCTTGCAGATGCCATTGTTCCGTTGTTCGCAAAACAGCAATCTGGCGGAAAAGCATTAACTGAAATTAATTCGCCAAACGCGTACCACAATAATAGCAAACAAGTTTTGCAGAAACACAGGGTAGCCCCATCAGTATCCGCTGAGTAGAGCGGAGCTCATCAAACGGCATAACTTGCAAGAACACACGTATAAAAAGCTCCTTTAAATCAGCATCAATCGAAGAAACCTAACTGAATGGTTTAAAAAAAAACAGCGTATCATATCACATACCAATGAGTGTCACTAATTAAGACCAAAAAACAAATTAGTGATACTCACTTATAAACCCAAGCTAGTATAGTTTGTCCACCTGAGCCTCTCTGTTTTTAGAATTTTTAATCAGCCACGATCGAACTGACTAGCAAATGTGACGAATCAATAAATTGTTGTTCAATGGCGTCAGTAGAATTATATCATAGTTTATTGGTCAGCTCTTAATAGACAGAAATCCCTGTGTGTAAGTGTGTGTGTGGTTGTGTGTCTGTGCTCCGTTCAGCATTATATTCGAACGTTTGTGTGGACGAAGTAAATCACTCAACGCGGGTATGAAGAAGCCCTTGTCCCGAGGAGTTAAAAGTCGACGGTAATCGACTTTTAAGTTTTTTTACCACTCCGGAGAGTGGCGCCGCAACGTTGACAAAACCATAAGAACGTTGACACATGAGCACATGACTCTAAGCTAATTAACGTAGGTTTACGGCCAGTTAACGTAAGCTTACGTTCAGATAACTTAGTGCTACGTTAGGCGCGGGCACATCGAGTGTCCTACCGCCCCGGACGAAACAAGGGTACATACACACACAGAGCGAGGAGTTTTTTGGCCAGCGTCCCAAGCTCAGAACAGTTTGCTGCGCAGACCGACGTGCATCAGATATGTCGATCCAGGCGTGGCTTCTACTCGGCCGATGTCTGGGCCTGGTACAATTGGGTATGTAGACTGCGTGATCTGTTGTACAGATTGTTGATTGGGCTCCGACTGATAGAGCTACTACTACTAAATAGTTATGATTAGACTAACGCTATCGCTTGCCTCATATCAGATAAGGTAAGGTCGGTGAGTGTTTAGTTCCATATGTTCGTACGTTGTGTCTACCACGACGATCTCTACACGAGCCGCTCAGGAACAGAACACCTACGAGAGCTTGTAGATTAGTGTACGATGTCGTAACTAACTGCACACTATGGAAGTGCTGCCGGTCGCGCTCTCTACCCCAAGACGGCGAAACAGCCGTTGCCTTTCGGCGTCCAGATATACCGTGCCTACTTTAGACAGAACTCCAATGTTTTTAATGATAGCTTCAATATTGCAGGTGTACGCCATTAATTACGTTAGATTTACTCTATCGCATGCACTGGCGTACACCTCTCTGTTACCACAGCTTCAGACTCGTCTTCATTCTAGATGCACAAGGCGTCTAGGCTATAAATCTTTGCTTCAACTTACTCGGAAGCAGTCTCCGCAATTTATGCATTCAGTGCCTGAGTATCACACAATAAACTTTTCTTTTTTGTTGTAATTATTTGTGATGATGTTAACACCTTTCTTTGCCTCGTCTATCGACTTCACAAAATTAATGTGAATAAAATGAAAATCTAGTGTGCTCATTATACTTATGACAAAAAGTCTAGTATACGTAGAAATAGCTATTGTGCTAGGTGCTAATGTTTGTCACTTGTCGTTCTTCGTAGTTGGTACTTTCGGTTTGATGATTTGAGCCGTGTAGTTTAGCTACGTATCAACAACAAATCACACACTAGCATGCTTGTTTATTGCAATGATAGTTATTGAAATTCGGACGAATTCGTTTCTAGTAACGAAGTGAAAATAATTTTCTAGATGAAATGTGTGTAAAAACAGACTCCGCATAACGCTTCGCGTCATCATAAAACTCGGCTTTGCATTACAGCCCACCTAGAGGTGGACTCATACGATACAGATTTTAAGTCAGTGCACTACGCCTTAAGCTTTGACCGTCTGAGCCTTTTTGACTACTATCCCACTAGATTGCATAGCGTGGGATGCTCTATTATCATCATCATCATCATCATCATCATATGCGCTAATGTTCTATGCAGTTATCGCGCTGTCTGTGAGCCCAACAAGGACGCGGGCGGCCGTCGCAATAGACCTGACACCAGCGACGGAGGCGGATGTTGAAGGAGAGATCGTGTGGGCCGACATAGGAGTGAAGGCGGGGGAGCCGGCAACGGGCGAGCTGAAGCGGCCGGCAAGGGGAGCGGCTGCTGCTGCTGCTGAGACATCCATCTTAGAGGACGACACACGATCGGCGTGGGCGGTGGGGGGCGCGGCCATGGCAACCGAAGCGCCAAAAACGTCGGCGGAGGCAGCTGCCGAGACAGCCATCGTATGGGCCGACGCAGGAGTGAGGATGCCGGGGTCGGCGTCTATTGCAATTGAATTGCTAAGGCCGGCAACCATAGCAACCGAAGCGCCAAAGCTGGCAATCATAGCAACCGAAGCGCCAAAGCCGGCAACCATAGCAACCGAATTGCCCAAGCCGGCAACCATTGCAACCGAATTGCCCAAGCCGGTAACCTTAGCAACCGAATTGCCAACGCCGGCAATCATTGCAACCGAATTGCCCAAGCCGGTAACCTTAGCAACCGAAGCGCCAAAGCCGGTAACCTTAGCAACCGAAGCGCCAAAGCCGGTAACCTTAGCAACCGAAGTGCCAAAGCCGGCAACCATAGCAATCGAATTGCCCAAGCCGGCAACCATTGCAACCGAATTGCCCAAGCCGGTAACCTTAGCAACCGAAGCGCCAAAGCCGGTAATCATAGCAACCGAATTGCCAAAGCCGGCAACCATAGCACCCGATTTTCCCAAGCCGGTAACCTTAGCAACCGAAGCGCCAAAGCCGGCGACTATTGTAATTGAATTGCCAAAGCCGGCGACTATTGCAATTGAATTGCCAAAGCCGGCGACCATCGCAGCCGAGTTGCCGCTGAGGGAGGTGGCGGTGGAGTCCATTGCAACCGAAGCGCCAAAGCCAGAGTCGGCTGTTAAGACATGCGTCGTACAGGGCGACACACAATTGACGCCGCAGACGGAGGAGGTGGCGGTGGAGCCCATTGCAACCGAGGCGCCAAAGCCGCCAGAGGCAGCGGCGGAGACGGCTGTTAATCCATGTATGGTAAACACCGACGCACAATTGACGCTGCAGACGGAGGCAACGTCGCCGTGCGGGGATTGCGTTGAAACTGACTGCAATGCGGATGCGACAGCACCGACGGAGCCCACGACGCTACCAACGGCGACCACACCAACAGCAGCAACAACACCAACAACACCAACGACAACGTGGCCAACAGCTGAAACAGATGAAACAGACACCGCCACGTGTGAGCCGCCCGAAGCTGGCAAAGCGATGGTGGTAGCGGATGATGAGGAGGAGGAGGAGGTGGCGGCGGCGGCGGCGGAGGTGGGACTGACGACAAAGAGGAAACGGGGCGGTCCACAGCCGGCCGCTCATAACGGCGAGAGCAACCTCGCCCACCGGGCCTCGTCGCCTCGGCCGAGGAAGCAGCCTTCATCGACGCTACCGATCTCAACGAACACGCTACAAGTACGTGCAATTTGTGCATTTTGTAAGAGAAGGCATTTTTCGAGCGTACGAGTTAGAGAAGTAACTAGTTTAAACATGAGCATGAGCGATTTAGCGTACGGAATGTATGCAAAACGTATGTGTGCAAATTCGTGTGCGAGATGCGACGTATGTGTGTATGTTAGGATGTCATTTGTCTTGTTTACGTATTATGGCGTATGTTTACGCTGTATGGTATGTATTGGGGTGTATTTAGTTACATACGTTCGTTTTGTTATTGAGCGCATTTTAAGTAGCCTAAACAACAGTTCCCCAGCCCTTTAATGACTTCTGAAATCACGATTGTGCTCGAAACGCGTACTTGAATGTATCTTGTTTATTACCCGTTGCAAGTCTTCTCTCATCTCCTGAACCCAGATAGATAGTTAAGGTAGTGCTGGTGTAACGATCGGTTAAGCGCAATGCGCCCGGGCGATGCGTTCGTGAACTTCGGATGCTTCATTGTGACTACAGAGATAGATTTATTATTGTATTTAGATTATAGTATAGTTAATTAATTTACCGCATATTGTAATGACTAAACATTTTTTCCAGACTTATATACTAGTCACAGCTGGTGTGACTATCAGCTCGGTCGTTCTGTTCGTTGTCGTGATGTCTGTACTCTGCACACGAAAGGTATGGAATTTGGGAAGTTAGATAGCGTACTAAAGCTTTATGCAATTTTTATTGTTTAAGATGTTGGTTGTTCTTATGCGCCACTCTTGTTTACTACTACTACTACTACTACTACTACTACTATTACTACTACTACTACTACTAACTACTACTTACTACTACTACTATGCGGTTAACGAATCTCCAATGAGACAGCTAACTGTCGAACAGACAAACACTATCTAGCAGATAATTGCTGAGCCAACTGTCACGACATTTTTTTGAGTGTAGAGGGCCGGATGGTTTACTAATGCAAACAAAAGGCACAATCAGAACGCGCAAACTGAGACCCCCAAAGACTACAAATCAAGTGCCCTTGCGCTTGAATTCTGTAGAGAACGAACACCGTCCAAATGCAACTGAAAATATGACGTTTAGCTTAATCTACTGAAGGCATACTGGAAGCAATATATATTTTTTTTATGGGACCGTCTTCTCCGTACGGCAAATTTATTTAAGTTCAATAATTCTTAATTGAGCTTGAAATTTCCATTATAACATAAATTCAAACAGTTATAACTATTTAGGTAATTGTGCAGAAAAGGCTATCGCCCGTGTCTGCCCATATATATATATATATATATATATATATATATAGTACAACTTAATATACTCAGCAAACTTAACGCTCTAATATTATGCTGTTCTCAGAATCGACTTGTCGCGAGCAGGATTGACGTGTGATGTGTTGTACCTGACGCTAGCTCAGCGAATCGGAGGACACTTTTCGTCGCAACGTTTCTAGCCTAGTTGAATTTACCCTCTTCTTCTTCGACGCAGCTCTGTTCACTGACATTCGCATGATTATGGATTTGCAAATAAAACAGGAGATTGTTAGAACCTATGAATAGAAACCAAAGGCAGTGTACCTCCTTGTTTTGAGCGGCGGTACCGCCACCGACGCCGACGAGGTAGGTCACACGCACTCTGCTCTCTGGGCCCTTGAAAGTAAGGAGGGACAGGTTTTGTGAACATCTACGCTATGACTGCTACGAGACGAATATATTCAAGGGGAGACGCAGTGACGCATGGGGCGCCGTAGTTGCTTTTTTTTCCAATTTAAATAAAGATGATTGTTCTGTTTCGGTCTAGCACAGCATAGCATACTATAGCAGTAGTGTCGTTCACAAATTAAAGACGTAAAAGTGCAGCATATGTAACGGATATGGTAGACAGTTAGTCTTTCAGATGTTTGTTATGTGGTGGGCATATGTTTAAATAAAACCGAATTTGATCTAGCATATCTGTCTAAAAACCCTTTAAATATTTTTACAGCAGCGAGCTATATAGTGCACAACAGTGTTGATGAAACTGTGCTTCTCACAATATGAGACGCGAAAATGGTGAGCCTAGTTCACCATAAAATGCGAAGATAGACAAGGTTTCTCCATAATGTAATTCAAGAATTGCAAACCGGAGTGCGTGATCGCGACATGTCTAATTTTCTATATCGCTGGAATGACGTAATTATTTTCAGTCTAAACGTGTGTACAAGTAAGGATGTTGTTACCGTCCAACTCCAAACGCTCTAAAAATGTACAAACACAGCTATTTATGTTGACACCCTGTCATTTAGGCACAGATTGATGGCATCCAGGTTGCATTAGACGCTAATTAACATCTAGATGCTTTAAAAATGCTCGTCCATCGCTGGAAGCCGAATGCAGGCCGTACAGTAGAAATATACCCTCGTAGGAATACACCCTTAAAACGGTGCAGATCGCCTGCCCAGATTTCACACAGCTCGTATGTAGCCAAACACTATTTTCTGCTTATGACACCATTTAAACGTAGTTAATGATGAAGACGGCACATACCTAGATTCTCCTGTAATTTGTCAACACCGCAGACTCGTAAATCATGAACTCAACATCGTTTCCGCAAAAAATCGTATATATATATATATATATATATATATATATATATATATATATATATATATATACACGCGTATTCATTACAACAATACTACTAATACTAAATAAAGCTGATTTAATAGATAAAGGAACGTCTTCAATTCGAGAGAGGTGGGCGCCGTGGGTACAGCTCGTAGACAGGTATAAGTCTATAGCTTATAAACGGCGCATAACTCAATTCAAAGCGTACTGCAGCGTAGGGCCTGCCATGTTGTACTCGGTTGGTTGGATGGATAGATGTATTAGTTGACTGACATGAAACCTCAATGCACATGTCAAGGCAAGACTAGTTGACTAGAAGGAGAAAGAGGTGGTGGATCTGGAGCTGAGCCGAAATGACAGCGACAGAAAGCTGACAATGCTGACGACGACAACGACAACAAGGGCGACGACGGCGGATGTGGCAAGGAAGAGGCGATTTTGTTGTAGCTGCCGCTGCTGCTTCTGCACTGGAAGGGAAAACGCTCCAGCAAAATAAACAGCAGCAGCAGAAACAGCTGGAGACGGAAAAGCAGCAGGAACAGAAAGATGCGCTACCTAAATTCGTTTGCTAAGCATCTATATGTGCAGAAAAGAAATTGGCACGCTTCTTTTTCTACCCCTAATGCTTTAGGACCTGATCTAAAACAAATCGACGACATACATTTACTAGAGAGCCTTGTCCTGTTGTCCGGCCACTCACTGATACCTTCGCTTGTGGCTCGAGAGTCACTGCGTTCTCTATGTCCTCCTTGATTTGTTCTACCATGCCATCTTCCTCCGTTCATTCTTGTGGAGTTTCTCTAACTCCTTCAGTGATTCCATCTCTTTCGAATGCAGGCGCCAGAATTTTTCTTTGAGGTTTTCGATGGTGCTTTCAACCTCTAGCCCTGCGGGCCGCGTGAAGTCTTCTCTGTCCTATATGAACGTTATTAGCCTATTCAGTAGCTTAGGAAGCTTTTTGATCTCTCGTTTAATCTATTTCTTCGTAAAAATGTGTATTTCGCACAACTTCACCATCTATTCGTCAGCTGCCTCAACACAAGGACGGTCTTCTTTGGAAATATCTGGCACTACTTCAAGATCGTGGGAGAGGAGCCTCGCGCTCCACTGGCTTTTGTGGAGCTCGTCGTGCCCTCAGATCACGAACCCGAGAGGTTGCGTCGAGCCGTTCTACGGAGGTCTAGGTTGCTATAGCCCCTTGCGGGGCACCTTCATTTTGACCATCTAATTTTACTTGCGTGCCTCCGTGGCGCGCACAGCGAGCGTCCTCTAGCCGTGTCTTTTCGCGCACAATCGCGTTAAGAAATAGACGTTTGCCGCCCATGCGGCGGCATCCTCCATCATGTGGCCGACAATGTCTCGTATCGATCTCCCTGCATAGCAATAGGTCGAGCTTCTGCAGACCTGGGTCAGGGCGGAGCAGGACTAGACCGTATAGTCAACATCGTTAGGGTGCCTTGACGTGCAGAGTGTACACGTGTTCACACTGCGACTTCCGAATCCGCACCATACAGGTTTGAAAGTAGCCGTGGCCCATGAGGACCTAGACCGAAAGGCACGTAAGTGGCCCCGGCCCGTCATACGTCTGAAGTCAGGTAAAAGCAACCGGGTCCAGTTCGCCCGGTGCACTCCTAAGCCTTACTCTCGCTTCTTTCCCGGGGTAGAAGATCCGAGGAAAGCTAGCGAGCCAGAACGAGAGCCGCCTCTGTGCTCACCGTGTAGTATGCCCTGCAGACCCTTCGGGTCTATGCCGGAACGACCTTTGGCACCTTCACTAAAACTCAGCGGCAAACGCTACCAGCCAGCGGCGCCCGTCCGTAGAACCCCTCTCTCGAGAAATAATCCTGGCCAGATTATGGGGGAGCTTGCTGACCTTGGCGACGATGTGTTTAATATGCGCGGCACCCGTACACCGGAATCCAAGATGACACCCAGATATCTGACAGACATTTTGATTGCGTTGGGGTGGCATGCAAGCATCAGGTTGACTCCACGGGTAATCTTTTAGCCCGTAAAGTAAGCGCGAGGACTGGCCAGGAAAATGCAGTCGAACCTACTCCAGGGTCTTCTCAGAGGACAAAGGACGACATCCTGGAGTTGCTATTCCCTAACCTCTTCTAGTATCTTTATTGCCATAGCTGTACTTTTTCTTTCGGGCGAATAGAGGCGGCGCTCTTCCTCCTCTTTTTCTTTCATTCTACCTCCAGTCGTCATTCTCGTAGTTCCGTACAGAACCGTCCGAACTGTTTATTTTAAACTGGACTAATTTGCCTACTTGGGTTAGTTAACATTCAAGAATTACACACCCAAAATGTGTAACTCTTGGGTGTTATACAATTCGGCGTATTGCTTAAAGAGTAACTATGTTTAAATGATCGGCGATCGCAGGGTGACAAGTTTAATGAAAGTTGTATGAAATACTCCTTTTTAAAGCCATCGTTAATAAAACTTCGGAAAATCCCGAATAATTATAAGTTCCGCAAGTGCTTTAAAACTGGTGCCTGCTACCACTTGAAAACGAGGGCTCCCAAATCCCGGCGACCGAGCCTGGTGCCGCTGAAAAATCCAATGGGTAAATCATGGTGTCCAGGAACTGACACAAGAGCGATCTATGCTCATGTATTTTAGTATAAAGCTCATGTATGGAGCTCTATGAAGCTCAAGTTTTTTAAAACTTATGAAGGACGTACTCTGAAAGCCAGTCAGATCACTTTAGGTGACGAGAAGGCAGACTCATGCATAGAACAGGCAACCGGCTCTTTATAGGACGGTAGCCTCAATCCTCTGTTATTTGCGTTGCTGTTCGCATGTCTACCGAGCCGCATACAGAACCGACATTCGACCGCAGAGATCATGATATATACGGACGATCTAGTACTATGCAGCGCTAGCAGGTTCCATCTCCAGCAGGTGCAAGCTTATGTAAAAGAAGTCTTGAGGATTATACGGGCAAGACAGAGACCATTAAATTCAGATACGTAGACCGGTTAGCAAAGCGACTCGCTTAGACTACATAGGCAGAAAGTAAAATTGATAAGTAGATTTACATACTCAGCAACATCACACTAACCTTCTCAGTAAAAACATTTGCTACGTACATTTAATAAAAAGCAGAAAAGCTGGCACAAATGGTTGCTTCAACAAGACGTAAGGACCCGCAAAAGCTTTCACCCAAGACAGCGCTAGCCATTTAGGATATTTAAATAGCACCAATTATGGCATTAAGCTCCTGTGGCGAAACTCAGTGTCTCGCATCTAGCGGTACTTGACCACGTAGAACATAATTTTATAAAACAAGTATCAGGCTTACAAACTTCCGCAGATAATCAATCGCCTTGTCCATTTGCAAATCCTCCCTATTCGTAGTGCAGGTTAGAAAGCACCTCGCACTACCAGAGGCCCAGGTATTTCTTTAGTTCATTGAGCAGTAAGAGGAAAAATGAAAGCATGGCACTGATCCAGGCCTAAAGTCAGTTAATTCAGCTTAGAGTAGAAAGGATAGACAGGACAAATAGGTAAATTGTGATTGATACCTTCGGCAGTATATTCATCATGCACTGTATTGCTTCCACGATTGAACAGACACGTGCATTTCAAAATACTGTGTCAGGTTGTGTCAATGATATTGCGTTATTTTGTAATTGATATGCATTGACACGATGTTCCCCATAAATATGTATTCGTTCGACATAAATTCGTTTCGACAATCTATGTTCTAGAGCCTCCTCCTAAGCTGGCAATGAAGGCTTCCAACTGAAGGGACACAACTCCAGGAGAGCCTAGGGCCAGCATATTTTGTCTAACAATGACTCAGATTCTTAATGTTCTTCAACTGAACTGCAACTGCAGCAGAACATGACTGGCACTGTACTTGACAGCCTTCAAATCTCTAGAGATGGCAGCGGGTAAGATTTTGGCTAACATTAACTATGTTAATTACTGTTAGTGCAGCCTCTATGTTTCACTCAACGTTTTAAACAAACTCTTAGATAATTTATCTTCTTGTTTTAGGCGACGTGACATTCCGTTGTTTTGTCATACCCGGAGTTTTTAACGGATCTTAAGCCGCCCCCAGCACACGGGCCCCGCCGCGTTTAACCGGAGAAAACTCGATGTCCTCAAATAGGTTGCGGCGGAGGATTTTTCTTAGCACTAATGCTCCCACTTTTCGAAGAGGTACGCACCTTGTGCATCGATCTAACAATGACGCGTTGAGCAGTGGCCCCTCTGCTCTTTTTGAGCAGTTGAGTACTGTCCAGTACTGACTGGATAGTACTACAAAGTAACGCCCGCCTAAGACCGCAGCTGGAGGCGGTGTGCAGAGCACCCTCGGACCACGCAAGCTACCAAAAATGCCTCCGACCCTTCACCCCTAAATATTGGTTTGACGGCAGAACTTAACGGCTTCAAACGGCAATCGGCCTCAACACCCATGCGCGACGCCTCCTCATCCGCGAGGGGGAGGCGGCTTTGCACTACAACGCCGGTACAAGTGGCTGTGCGCCCTCTTTTGCAAGAACTGGAGCAAATAGCGCACATAGAGGGTCTTCCTCGAAGAGCTGAGTGGTACGGGTACGTCCCGCCCTGAAAAGGTGGACAAGCCTAACACCCGAGGGTACCTAAGAAGTCAGTCCAGTGATATTTCTACAGCACCCTCCTCTTGAGTGCGATCCCTACCTGCAAAACCCCAGGGAAGCTGCAGAGGAACAACCTTTGACAGTAACAGAAAAAGGCAATTTTTCTCGTGAGCTGGAGGATACGTCGCCCTATGCAATGCCTCGGCTTGGTCCTCTGACACTATGACAACCGCAACGAACCGGAATACCCTGCACTGGGTAGAAACTCTTTGGGCGATCATGGCGTTTTAGATGTTTAGCACAGCGGGACGCTTCTACTCGCTGAAACGATTTCCTGGGGCCTGAAGGCACAAGAACGCCGCCGTCCATGAAACGATCTTAGCGTAGCATCACCCTATGGCAGCAAGAGTCGGACCGTCTAAAGCAGGTGCTCCAGGCGTCAGTCTGAAACTTACTCTAAACATCGACGATTGGGTAATCGACCCGAGGGAGAACCAACTTTCCACACGAATTAGGTCCTGACGAAACACGGGGACTTCCGGTCCTACCTGTTCAGGATAGGAAACGTTTGTAGCCCCGCACGCGTTTACTGCGCCGATGGACTCGGAGACATTCCCGCACATACAAATCAAAATGTCCAGCATGAGCGAAGCAGCGCGCCTTTTTTTTAACCAAAATCAACACCAAACACGCTGGAGGCGAACCTATTCAGCATCTGCAGATCAATGCAAGAGTCTCTGCCCCTGTGACAACAAGTCACACATTTTTTAAAGATATACCTACGACCAGATCTATTATAAACAATCGCCGCGTTATGCACCTTAATCGAGCTTCATAATACGCATTTTGTAGTGTCCATGGCGAACTCGTAACGGTCGCCGCCCGGTCATGGGGGTGGTGGACACTACAACTGGCGCAGCCGACAGGATCCGGATGAATGAAAAGGCAGTGCAACAATTCCACAGGTCTGCCACCCCCACCTTCGGTTCTGCCATCCATGGACCGGCCAACAACACCGTGGAGAGAATGGCACCAGGCACGGAACCGGAGGAAGACGGCGAGGCGACTACGTCAGGATGGTGACGAGGCTAACGGAGCTGTTCAGGGAACACAAGGGAGCAGCCGTTGCCGGGGACGACGAATTCGGCAGCTCAGCTCATTCTAAGAAGCCAGCTCATTCTGGAGGCAACAACGCCACAGGTGAGCGAAAAGCTTCCCCTCGAGGGGGCCTTGCTAGTCGAGCAGGCCGTGACGGCCGCGCTGCACGTGAAGAGGTGCGTCACGGAAGCCAGGTAGATCGCAGGACGGTGCATGTAGGTGACGAGGAGCGGAAAGCTAAAGGGCCGGCGGAACGAAGCGGACAAACGCCGGCTGCAGAGCGATAACACGGAGCGGGTGGATCCCAGGTGTACGGATGGAAAAGCCACGAGTACGGAGTAGTCGAACAGGCCCGACGGCCACGCTACACGTGGAAAGGTACGTCACGGAAGCCATGTTGTATGCAAGACGACGCGGGTTGATGAACGAGGTGGCGGAACGAAGCGGACAAAGACCGGCGGCAAGGCGAGAATACGGAGCGGGTGGATGCCAGACGTGCGGATGGATAAGCCACGAGTACGGGGTCGAATTGTGCCCGGCAAAACATGTGAAGGGCCGAAAGTGTGGTAAGTTTGGCCATTTTGGCTGGAAGTGTACGAACGCGGCAGAATCTACAGGCGATCGGCGTGGAGAAGCGGTAACGGAGGAGGATACACATGAGGATGAGCGATTGCGAGTGGACGAACCGAAAGAGTACGCTGACGGAAAAATAACAGCTGTCGGAACCAGGTTCGTGCGGTCGTGCCCGGCTACTGGGTCAGTATACGGAGGCCAGCCGCCGCCGGGTGCGCCACATGGTGAACATGAAGACGACCGCTGTGAAGGATGTCCACGACGAGTTAGACGCGCACCAAGCCATTTACGGGAGCCAAGACGGAATATAATTCATAACAAGCCTGTGAAGGGAGGGAGAGTGTTGGATAGCAGCGTCCGTTAAGTAGCGCGGGCATAGACTGCGTCGGTTGGCGGCAATGCCGAAACAAGCTCAATACATAGCGCCAAATAGAAGATGCCGCCACTCTACTAACGAAGACGCGGGAAGTCACTAAATGCGCGGGCAATCTGTGAGTATATAAGGAGACATGAAAATAAATGAGTCAGTAGTCGTTTGTTCGAGCCAGGCAGAAGCCGTGTGTTGTTTGAGCGAGAGAATGGCGAACTCGTAACAGTCGCCGCCCGGTCATGGGGGTGGTGGACACTACACATTTGCTTCGCTCAGCGCTTTACAGGCAAGCGAAATGCTATTAAGTCACTCACTGTTGCTCAAAGAGGTACTTTTTGCTGTAATTTGACATTTTTCTGGACGGCTATAGAAACACATCTGAACTGCCATCAGCTTGGTTGAACAAAGCAAACGGCGAAAACACTTTTATTTGAGGAAACCTCTGCAGTTTTATCCTTGCATTGGAGCCGCTGTGATTCCCTGGTCCAACAACCTCCAGAACGATCAACTACGTTTCAAGCTACTCAAGCTGGCGACAGGCGACAAATGATCCGGGAAGCCGTTCAGACATAGGCTTGTGTTGTACACACAATGGGGGGGAATTCGGCGGCACTGTGGGAAACTCTAGCAAATTTATCGGCACCGAGCCTTATGAGACCAGTCCGCTGTTGTTACCGTACAGGAGAGACGCGAAGCTGACGATGAGTAGCAATGGTACTGCTGCATTTGCACTGAAGGTGATTCTGTCAGTCAGCGGCGGCCGTCCGTATCAGCCGCAGTCTATTGTATTACGATAACTTGACAGCGGCGTTTCAATCCGTGTCGGAGTGTGATCGACACGACGCAACGTGTCACGGGAAATGCAACATTATTGCTGTCTTCATTGTAGGCCATGTTACCTTTCTGGTCGACAACAATGGCCATAATCCTAACGTTGTTGATGGAGCGCATACCAAAAAAAAAAGTCTTCGGTCGCCCATCACTGTGCATCGCCACCAAAAACGTGATTTTTGTGAAATAAACGTTTGTTAAAAAAGTGGAATAAATTACGGTTTCAAATGAAAAGATCCAGGAAATCTGAAGGGCTCAAGCACCACGTTTGCCAGGGTAGGAGAATTCAGAGCAGGTAGTGCCTTGTTTTAGTGTAGGCAACTTCATTCCTGTTGGCAAATTTCGGGTGCGTTACGTTTTTTGAGCGTACGACAGGCAGTACGTACGACAGCAATCTTTTTGGACTTTTTATTAAGGCACTTTCACAAATGCCTTCCTCTACAGGCAAGGAGCCCAGTCGTGAAACCTTGTTTATATACTCTTCGCAAGTTTACGTTCTGACAAGCCACGGCGCCTTTAGCATTTCCCCACGAGCTTATATTTGGCGCATAAAAACGAAAGCTTATTTTAGCAAACGTACCTCCTTACCTTCATATTCATTTCTTATGGGAAGCTTCGCTTATGCAAAATGCACATGCGTCGCTGGCAGCTGCTAGTGACCAGTGTGAGATTCACAAATACACTAAACCCGTATCCCCCCCCCCCCCAGGCTCGGAATTGCGTGACATTTCTTCGACACCGTCATTACCTTCATGCTGGTCTTGCTTGGCGGACATTGCTGGCTGATAGCGAGAACGGATGTCGTGCCAAAATACCGTAATTTATAGAAATTAAATTAATAGAATACACAATAGCATGTGCATAATGCATCTCATGGTATATGAACAATGTATGGCTGGGTTCTAGCTGGTTACGTGCGACGAACATACACTGAAGGGGCTAAGCAAACAAAAATGCGACAATTCGGCATACTATTCGAGGTCGGAGAAGGTAACAAGCTAAAGACTTCTCAAATGCGGTCGGCAGGTGGCCCTAATAAAGGATCTTAATCTACTTGAAGATGTACGTTTAAAACAAATCTGCGCTTAAAGGTGCTTTATAAAATTGACCAATGTACATATTACCCCACCCATCAATGGTTCTATACGTTAGCAGCTTCGCTAAGGTTCATCTGGCCAACATTGCCCATCACCTTTTGACGTCTGATCAAACGATCTAAGGAGCCATATCTTGACGGTTAACTTGGAGACGGAGTTCTAGAAGCACAAAAACAACATTTGATTAGTGCATGATGAAAAATGGATACATTGTAGGGGTCGATCGTCACAACTGCATCTGCCTAAAATATGTCTACAAAGTTGTGTTAGGCACATACATACCTGGTGTTCTTCGTGGGTCATGTGATTCATCAATAGCTTGAACGCCATGAACTAAATTGTATTCTTTCGAAATCTCAGGATATATGTATGTATATATATATATATATATATATATATATATATATATATATATATATCGGGAAGAAAAATAACATGAAACGTAATTAAATAAACCCAATGCAACACATCTGCGTGTTGAAGCACTAAGTAATAGAATATCTATGCAGAAATCTACTTTTGTTATTACTAGATGTTGCACAAGTGTAAATATGAGTCTAAAGTTTAAGAGCTCATAAGTCAACGTGTAAACAAATCTTAGATCAGTCAAGGTTCGTCCGTCAAGATCAACTGCTTGCAACCGAAATATCAAAGACGAGTTATTTTGAAATAGTCAGGTTTAGCAATATATGCCAGTGAGTTATTTATAAATCGAACTAAAGCCGGAAACAAATAAACGTGGATTCCTTTGGAGTCAAGGTAATGTCTATATCGAACTAAAAACCAAAAGGTACTTCACGTGTAGGTTAACCGTAAATATGTCATATTTGCTTTCCAACAAAAAAAGAACTCATAAACTAGTAAAAAGAGCAAAACAGTTGCCAGGACTTAGCTGTCTGATTGTTTAGATGTAAGTTCACCCAATCATGCCCGATTCCATATATTATAGCGTAAATAACAGAACACTCTATTAAAAGCGGCAATACCTCTTGGGAACCTAAAAATAAGTTTAACTTAAGTGTCCAATCTATGCGCATGTCCGTGCACATACATTTGCACAGTTGCAATATATATATATATATATATATGTGCTGCCGCTCTAAGCACTCTTTATATAAAAGGGTGACATGTGTATGTAGGTATACATGTCAAGCGAACAATGAATAAATTAATCATATTCGATATATAAGGATTTATTATTCGCTGGACATGTATAACTAAATACACATGTATACACACTAGACCACGACCACGATATATATATAAAGAAATAAAACAGCTCAACAGATAACCGTTTAAATTAGAAAACTTTATTTTAACTAATCGCAGCTGGACAGCGAACAGCGTAAACCTGACTCATGTCCGTGTTGCCGCCTCAGCCATCCTCATTTGATTTCTATAAATACTCTGCTTGCACACTTATTCATGCACGGCACACATACGCTTTTCTAATCAAACCATAATAGTACGGCCCTTCTATCTTCTTAATATGGCTACCGAAAAAGATGCCTGTAGTCCTCAACTACTGTGTACAGATTCCAAAGTGGCGCGGACACTGAAGGTGAAACGAACACACCATAGTTTATCCGCGTTACGCTATGGAAGCTACTCTGGCCTAAGCCAATACAAAAGCGCCCCCTACTCACTAACCACACATGTTGTCAAGTTTGCATCGAGGCATACAATTGTAACAGCAGGGGGATACCCCTACCGCAGCAATTATTAGTTCTGCTACTTTGGCTGTTGAGAGAAATGAGTCGCTGCCGCCAACCATGGGAGATAGAAACCCTAAACAATGAAAGCAGCCACACTCGACTGGCAAGAGTCGCCCAGTCATAGCAACTTTATACAGTTCGAAAAAGTACAAAGAGTACATTAATATCACCTTTTCTTGTACCTCTATTTTGCCATTGCGCTGATTGACGTCTTTTCGGATGCCCTACCGCCTACCATCATTTGTGCTGCAGCATCTTGGGTTCATTTCCATTCGTTGCAATACGATAGGACCTGGACGATATGTTGATCTTCTAAGGCAAACGCAAAGTCAATGGTGGGGCTATACATCAGCAGCGCAACGACGTCTCTCTGTTTACATTTATTATTACTCTATTACCTTTCTAAAGGTAGTCCTCACCCGCTCTCACGACGACAGACATTTAACGCTACTGCGGGCACTGCACCGTTACATACACTTCGCATCATTTTCTCTCACGGGGCAGTTACGGAACCGCTCAAGATACCAAGCATTCCGTCCAAGAGAGGTGCTTACATCCTGACTCGTACATATCGTACTCAACGCTTTATAGCTACGAAAGGTCAGCCTAGGAGTCATTGCATGACTGCTCGAAAAAATCCACAACGCAAATGTGCGTAAAAGACCACATGGCAGCATGTCGATAGCATTCATTCTACTTGATCGTCTTCTTTCTTTTTGTCTCATAAGACCATCAAACAGTTTGAAGACAAGTTCGTAGAGCAGTAAATCAACGACTAGAAGAAAGTGTTGCCAAGAAAGGTTTATCCTTCGACGCCCAATTCGCCCAATTCGCCAATCACTTTGTTCATTTCCACATATTAAAACGTTGACGCACAGCACCCATCCATTCCCGGCGGGCAGTGCAGAACAATCAACAATAAAGTGCGAATTTGTAGTCTCATTTGAAAAAAGCAATTGATGTTGACACTCAAGCCTGAATTGCTGCTACTATCAGCATGTAAATAAAACAAAAAAGATAGTTTGCTCCTAGAGTTCCACCGACGTGGCTGCCTGCCAAGACGATAACAGAATGTGGCTGCTTTTACTCTGATTGATAGAGAACTATAGTCGGTTTAAACCGCACCACTTTCGCTGCTCCCTCGTTATGCTGCGTTAGTGTTTTATCCTGGCCGGCTGTGCACGCCGAACACAATCCGCATGGGACACTATCACTTTCCATTGTTCTCATTTCCTAGTGCTGTTATCGCCGCTCGCGTCTCTACGGCCGCCATTGAAAGGAAGGCTGTCGTGTGTCACCACTGTGCCCTGACTAGACGCTCCTGGCCATATATCGTAGATCTGGCACTACGCAAACGGTCGGTCGCATGCACACAACTCATGATCAGGCTAAACGTAGCTGAGGAAAGTAGATATGCTGGCCCCGATCGAAAGACACTCGAGCATCGGGTAGTCGCCCGCTGGCAAGAAGGTTCGCTACGACAAGATTGTGCTTGGCCAGTCGAAGCAATGACTGCTGTTCTGCGCTAAGCGTATCTCCTCCACTCGACGACTCAAGCAGATGCTGAAGAGAAGAGCAGAAAGAAACGCAGTGTCAATTAAATGCGCTTGCTATCTATATGGCTATAAACTCAGTTTAAACAAGAACCATTACTTTACGCCAGTATATACGCGAGGAACACTCAATGCGATGTAAAGCTATCAACTAGCACATTCACCGACGTATCCGGTGATGCCGATATCCAGATATTCAAATCCCGAATGAACCCGCAGACTTGTTTTGCTGCTGACTAATTACCTAAATCTCGCCTCCTAAAACGAAGCCACAAAGCGGTCATTTTATACCTTTGTCTGCGTAAAGCATCGTGCAGCTGCTGCGTATACGTCCAGCGATGACAATGTGCCGGCTCCATGCTGCAAACTCTTCTGACTGTGTTCCAGACCCGTCCCCGGTTCTGCGTCCTTTTGAGGGTCTGCCCGTTGAGCTCCGATACGAGCTAAGTCCTTAAGTTCGCAGTACTGGTCGTAGCTGACAACTGGTGGAGATGTAACGCTCCGAAACGCGGCAAAACGGTGCTCGAAACGGGTCTGTCGCCATCGCGGAAAATGTCAATATGTAAACGGTCATGATAAAATAAAGATAATACCACCCGGAGCTGTCGGAATCTAGGGCTCATGCCTTTGCTATATATATATATATATATATATAAGGTATTTGGACCATATTTAGAGTATTCGTAGAAATCGTTAAAAGAATAATTTTTTTTGTGAAATGTGGGAATATTTTGTTCAGGAGTAACAGAGAAATAAGTAATTTGCGTTACGACAACGTGAGCGGCCGGACGTAGCCATGCGGTAGTGCGATTTTTTAATCCCCCCCCCCCCCCCATGAGAAAGAAACTAAACTCAAAATCTAGGTCCAGCGTAAATAACGTTAACTTTAACCATGCAACTTCATTAATAGACTCGATACTGAGATCCGTACATTAAGATTAACAAATAGACAGCCTTCCATTAAAACAAATACCCATAACAAAACTAACAGATTATTTTGGGCATATAACCAAATGTATAGATTTTTGGAGTTTATGTAGAAATAGTCTAAGCCGAATGCTCATACTTAAAGAAGCTCAATTAGCATATACCTAGCATAGACACTAAACAATTGCCTAAATTGCGTAACATCACAACGGAGAGCTGTAAACCACAAGGCAGCCACTTCCGTATAACTGTGAATTCATTTGAAGTTTTAAGGCCGTCACGATCTGACGCCGTGAGTATCGAATTCCGAATGCATTTCTCTAGTGACTACAGCATGATTATCGTTTGCATATGGACTGCCTTAACTAAGCAAGTTACAATACCCCTGGTAGTGGCAGCACCGTTCTTATGTCGAAGCACACACTTGCTCTGTGTCCAAATACATACCCGCTCTGTATCAAACTCCTTGTGCGGCTGCGGTAGTTTGCCGTCCATTCGAAGACCGAGCATCGTCTTGTACAACCCACCGCACATGTTTTGCATTGCCTGTTGACCAAATCAACCAAAACACACAACATTATATCGACTCGTCTCTCTCTCTCTCTCCAAAAATGCCATATATTATTGAACACTTGTAATGGGATCACAAAATAAGGATACATGTTATATAGTACTATATTATGCGCCTGCAAAGTTCTAGGCCTATATTTCTGTGATACTGTGAAGAGCGCCACCTTCCGGCCAACGGATGAAACAAGCGAATGTAGGTATCGACGCAGTGCGTGTTTTGTACCGTACTGTGCCATTAAACAGGATCATTTTCTAAAATGGTATATAAAGCTTGCGCTCCTCATTCCTCCAGCTATTTATTCTCTTTATAAATAGGTAGGCGGTGTCCGGCGGCTGTCCGTCTGACAACAGTAGCACTCTTCTCTTATGGAGCGAGTACATGGTCACTGCTGGTAAGGAGCCGCTTCGAGTACGTCACGTCAGACCGTACACCGGTTGGTGAAAAAAAATCGATTGAGGTTGAAGACGCCACGTGCCTCTCGCCTATGGTCTGGTCTTGCATGAGTGTGTATAAATAAATATCATGATATATGTGTAACATTAACGTGAATAACGAACTTTTTAGTCGAAGCGACACCCCTTACCGCTTTATACCACCTGAGTCTACAGGTATAGATATTGGCGGGAGATACGGGTTCATGGGAGCTTGTTATATAATGCTCGTTCTATCCGTTATATAAACGCGCTTTAAGTAGATCACCAAGTCCTCAAATATTACATCAAGGTTATAAAGGGATTTTTTTTTCTATAAGAGGCAAAGCAAGGGGTTAGATTTTAAAATCAAATTTAACTCTATCGTAATATTTAAGGCGTGGGAAAATACGTTCTCTTTCTAAAAAAAACGAAAACATATGTATGTTTCTGTTTAAAGCATGATATATCTAAATGTTGTCGTCCATTCAACAAGAGAAATAGATGCGCATATATATATATATATATATATATATATATATATATATATATACGTGAAGAGGCCGAAGATGACCGCTGTTCGGGAAGGCCGTCGACGTCAAGAACAGAAGAAAACGTTGAACAAGTTCGTGATATCGTACTCAACAATCGCTTTGTTGTCTTTTTCGAGACTATAAAGGAGATACATAATCGAAGGAGTACTTCAACTTGATTCCGAAAGACGCGTTTAAAAAATGTTTCGTAAAGTAGAAAAGAAAGTGGCACAAGTGAGCGGCTGTTATTTTGAAGGAAGGATCAAACAAATATTTGTTTTTCTTTATAGATTATATCAGAACGATCCGCCCTCGTATATGATATTATACCTATCTGATATATGGTGCTATTTGTCACCTTAAACGCAGCTAGTTGTGGCTAGATGCCATAATAAGCCCTTAGAGATACACCGTTCACATTATATTGTGAAGCAGTTTAATAAAACTAGAGCTTTGACACATATCCCCAAATTGATGATCATCAACGAAAACGATTAAACTGTAAAACTAATAGATAAATTCGTACATAACCATAGACTCCTTCAGTCGGCCCTATCTACCTACCTGATGCAAAACAAGCTCCTTCTGGTGATAACCCTGGCCTTTGTTCGCTAGCTTTTTCACTTTGCTTTGACATCGTGGATCTTTCTTGAGCTTGCGTTTCAGCCTCCGGTCGCAGTCGGCGAGGTAGTGATCAGCCTGAGACAAAACTGTTACCAGGAACCGGTACAAATACTCATACAGATACCTGCAGTAAGAAACAGAAGAGCCACACGTTTACGTCAAAACAAATTATATGCTATAGACTCCTTCCACTCGGCCACTATCCGCCAAAAAATCTAGATATTGATAGCATTTAGAAAAATTTGGCGTGACACGCGAATTTCTTGAAGCCTCACCATTCCAAATTATAATTCGGTCTTTCTAAGCGTAAAAACGCCTAAAAAATATTTCCAATTCGAGACCGCGCAATTAATTTCCGCACTACACCGTTAGACTTCACAGTCATAAGCAGCGCAGATTCGGCTGGCCGCTTCTAGAGCGTCGATTCGTTCATCCAAGTGGTAACGTATTATACAGCTACAGTGCTCAACGGTATTAACCTTTCTTCATAGCTGATGAAAACATTTAACTCTCTACTCACCTAACTACTCCCCAAGCACATATTCCTATTTAAACACAGATGACTAATTATTCGCGCCCTATTAAAGTATTGCCAACAACTCTCTGGTCTCGCTATTGTTGTGTTATTTTTGTGCTCATACCAACCAGAAGATATATCCGTATTCGTGAACGGCATATAGCTCAAGTTCGAAGCCGGCCAACAGATACCGTATCTGTGTACGTAAGACATGCATCATGAGCCACATGCTGAACCACTGGAAGGCCGGCGCCTGAGGATCGACGTCGCGTTGAATCGCTACTAGCCGAGAGTCCACCATCTCGGCTTCCTCTTGGACGAGCGACAAATCCTCAAGAAGCCTGGCTGCCTTTTCTCGTTGTCTCGCCCGATTGTGGCCCATTGCCTATAGGCCCCAGGAACACACACATACACACACGCAAGCATATATCGATATAAACGTGTGAGATTAGGCTTAACGGAGAAAGTTGACTCTAGAGACTGTTTGTTCTCCCTCGCGTGATCGCTGTGAACAGTTTCAAATTATTTCTACTTAAAATATTCAGTGTGCATGTTCAATTTGCTAATTAAGCTAGTTAAATTTTACTAGGATAGATAAGCAAACCGTATCAGCGTAAGGTAGCTGTCAATATCTACAGATATCGTCACAATTGCATTTGAAGAACCAAAGAAACCATACGAATTTAATAATGTTATACTTCCACATTAATTCGCACCGACCTGTAGTACGCCAAATACTGGATGAACACACCGCAGCAGTAGCCCATTCACCCACGCACGGCATTCGGCGACTTGAGATAAAGGCGTCTTTGCAAGCAACACCTAGAACACAGCCGACAGATATCGCCAAACATTCCGACATAACAAGTCTGTAGACATGCTATAATGTGCATCTATATATATATATATATATATATATATATATACATATACATATATAGACCAATGACTCGTTTATATCATAAACAACCTTACTTCTTTTAGAAACATACAGCGAGAAGCAAATATTCCTTACCGGCGGTCGGCAGAAAGCCCGAACTGCTTCTTTGAGAACGTCTGTGGTTTCCGTAACGCCGAAAATTAGTCCAGGCTGGGGCAGGTACACTAGTTGACCGATACATCGCGAAAGCACGCAGGGTGCCTTTTTAGAGAACTCTTCGAAAAATTCAAGAGCCTGTCAATGAAACATCGATCACGTGATTTGAGAGCCCTTAAATTCAAGATAACAATCTAGTAAATGTTTCCGACATAAGGTGCATTACTTCGCAGTGCATATATTGATATGTGATGTATAGAAGGGAACCCTATGTGGTTACTTAAATGTATAGGGACAAAAACATGGCTCTAGAGATAGTATATGTTGATTCGCCCCTATACTACGCGCTACTGAGATTCCAAAGTCCACTCGAAATATTTCGAATTTTGTATCCGCACTGCATTTGTAGGACTGACACGCCGGGAACAGCAACAATTGAGACAAAAGCAAATTATACATAAATTACTTAATTTTACCTGATTGAAGCCGGAATGTTTGACCACTTGCATCGCCTCTAGCATTCGATCGACCATGCCGGCTAAGTAATCGTACGCTTGTCGACAACTCGCGACCTTTGTGTGTCGTGGAAATGTCGAAGGAAGCAGCCTGAAGCGATCGACAAAAGAGAGAAAGAGCGAACCACACACTATTAACTTCTTCTTCTCCATGAAGGCCAGTTGTTATATAATACCGGTTACATTATCTCGCCTTGAATGGATTCCACCTCACTTGAACCTCGCAAACAAAAGCTTCATGTAGTGCGTTGAATATACAATCAGCAACACGTTTATTAGTATTAGAATACTAATAATGTGGCATGTCATCGTTGAATGTCAAGCGACAGCCTCTGACGCAAGAATTTGGATGCTCTCGAATCTCCCGTCAAGAGGGGAATGCTACCACCCACTCGCAGAATCAGCTAAAGTTGTGGAAGTAACTATGACTTTCCTTCCGCGTCGTTAGCCTGCAGTGCGCAAGTTGCACGTGCTGTGCGCACCTTTAGCGCCAACAGAAAGTTGGTCAGATGTGTAAACTCCCTATAGTAACATTCCCTAGGTCCGGTTGGCCATGAGAGACAAGGCGTACAATATATTATATGGCAATATTTACAGGCTAGACAGCGAAGAAGATAGACAAGTCGTTTGCGGGCTGAGCGATAGAGGCCAGGACTCGCTTGAGGTAGGCTGCATTCAGGTTATTTAAATGCTCGAGGCAGACAGTCATCAGAGCTCATTGGTAGACCTCCACTGTGATCATTTCGCCCTCTTCAATGACGTTGGAGGCATACCGTCCCCTCACTTGGCACCACACTTGCACCCCGACCGGAAACTTGGTCGGGGTGCAAGTGTTACGTGTCTTTCATAATTTCTCTTCTTAAATTTAGCTCTAACTCTCGAGTCTTTAATAATTTATCTTGTTAAATTTAGCGTCAAACGTAAAAAAATCGTCCGAGAAGAACCAAAGACGCGCGGCAGCCTTATGTTTGAGCGAACGCAGGAGCAGCTCAGAGCGAGACACTCTGGTGGCTGATTGGTCTCGTCAGACAGCACTTGTCGAACTTTTCGAGCAAACGAAACGTAGTGCCAATCGTGCTGCGCAATCCGACGCATTGTGCCGTCACTCACGCCTAGTATATCCGTGTACTCCCTCGACGAAGTTCCGGAATCGCCAAACATTAGCGTTTTGGCACGTTTCACAATATCGGGAGTCCTCAGCCAGCCTCGGCCGGTCGTGATTTTTCCTGAGTGTATTCCCAGAAGCTTCCTCAGGCTTTTGTGTGTCCCTGTGTACTCTTGGCAATGTCACGCACGTTACTCCTCGGTTAGTTAAAGAACAAAAAAACCTCGCGAAGTGATTTTATCACTTCTACCTTTCGCCCCAATTCCGGGCCTAGAATATGTACTTCCGCAAATGTGATTGCGTCGAATGTGATCTATTCACGAACACAATGACCCCAAACATTAAGAAAGCAAACGTCATTTTGTCGTCGGCTGGTGGCGCACTTTTTTTTCAGATTTAGCATATATGCAGTCCCAGTGACGCAGTTCACGCGAAATCTACGTCAGGAAAAAACAGAACAGTAAAACCACCAAAAGGGAAGCAGGCAAACCCAACCTTAATCTCACCTTTGATTCAGCGAGGCGTCGAAACCCGGCGTCGTTGGAAAACTATCGTCATCGTCGTCCAACGGACTGTGTGCCATTTCACGGATCGCCCGGAGGCTTTCGGCAGCCGTCGTAAGAGCACGCCGCGCTTCACCGAAACCGCTCGGCATACCCTGGCGGCCCTCAATCGCACACATGCTCAGAAACAACAGACGCAAGAAACGCAGCCTCATGTGCAGAGCCAGAATGTCCTCGAGCGGATCTTTCAGGTAGTCGCCCTTGTCACCCGAAGCCGTCGGGGACCCGGGGCGCTCGGCATCAGCGTCGCCGGCACGCGGTGGCGTGCTTTGTTCGTCGGTGACCGGATCTGTATCTGACCTCGAAGAATCTGGCTCTGCAGCGGCTTTCACGTGTTCAGACTGCTGCTGCTGCTGCTGTTGTTGTTGTTGGCGCACAAGCTGCTTTGCCCGCCGCTGCAAATTGTCCTCACACTGCAACGTTTCGCATCGTCCAAACACAGAGACACCGATTTCAAAAATGACGTCCACCGTTACACCTATGTGGCAACAACTAAAAACAAGCTGAAAAACATATGAGTTTACTTACGAACTCGTAAGTTTACCTCTTTCAGCAGGGAGTATATCTTGGCGTCGGGAACATCCTGGGCAAGGAAAAAGTTGTACGTGACTCCGTGAAAATCCTCGTCCTCGAATGCTCCAATGCGATAGACAACATCCTGCAACACCAGATTGACACATACACACATCTGCTTTGTTGAACTATACCAACAGCTGAAACGTTGTCTGTCGTACCAGTACCAGTTATAAACAGTATTTCTACGTACATGCTATATATATATATATATAATGCGCGTACCTTGATGGCGACCACAAGCTTAATGGAAGCCAGCGAGATGGCGCGAAGTGTCGGATCCTCGATGAGCGTTATAGGGCGAAGATGGAGGTAGAGGTTAGTGAAGACTGTTTGAGCGAGGCAATGTCCCTCTAGCCAGCTAGCAAGAAGACGTAGCGAAGAATCCAGTATTTGCTTAATCTCCAAGGCACTCAGGCCCGACACCTACACAACATGAAATGCAGGCAATGTGCTAGATTATATATATATATATATATATATATATATACATTTATATATATATATATATATATATAATCAAGCGATAAGTGAATAATACAACACTCTTAATTCTATGGGATTAGACACCCGGCTACCCCTAAAACATAGATGTAGGTAAAACATTACTAACGTGCAGCCTTATAGAAAAAAATGGATTATATCATAAATGCATACAGATGCGGTATGCATGAACACGCTAGATATAGCAAACAATATGGTAGTGTAGTATGTGAAAAAAATGTACACTATTTTAATAAATCCACCTCGACACACTCGCACAACGGGCACGTATAAAGATTATAATAGTACAATATATGCATACAGCATACGTTCTAATGGCGCCCAGAATTTACATAGATGTTTATGTGTATATGAACTGGATATGCTCACCTTTAGCGAACCATAAGCCACGGATGCCGCGGCGACAACGCTTCCGTTTTGTTTGGGCCGCCAAGGTAACGTCTTAGCACCGCCAGGCGCCTCCATTCCATTGCTACTCGGTGAAGCCGAATCTGGCTCGTTAATGTTATTGTTGTTGTTGTTCTTATTGTTGCTAAAGTTGATACTATGATTGTTGCTATTCGTGGTAATATTATTGCTGCTGCTGCAGGTATTAGCCGGGTTCGACATTCCCGCATCCATTTTGGGGTCCATCATCTCGATGGCGGACATTGCCTCCAGTAACGTGAAGTCCTCTGGAAAATCATTAATCACAACAACAGACGATCATTTTACAAATAAATCGGCTTCTGCGTCAGAGGCTGTCACTCGATATGCAACGGAGAAATGTAGAATCCGTTAGGAGGGCATTAATAAACTGGACTAAGCCCCCGGTTAGACAACACGTGGCCACATACGTTCTTCGATAGGAGACAACTAGTGTTTACTCCAAAGTATAATTATGTTTTAAGTATATTTTAATAAAGATTACTACTCCTACGATAAGATATGCCTTCTATACGAATAAAACCAATGCAATATGTTCGTACATATAAACTGTAAACAGCTGTTAACAGGCAAACGTATAGGGCGTACTGCACAATGCGTATGTTCGATTTGAAGACGCAGTATATATATATATATATATATATATATATATGTATATCTATATATATATATATGTATACATATATATATATATATATATATATATATATATATGTATATCTATATATATATATGTATACATATATATATATATGTATATCTATATATATATATATATATATATATATATATATATATATATATATATATATATGTATTTAACATGCGTATAATAAGAGAAACATCGATCGATAACGCACTGTCTCGGAAGAGTTCGCCGAGAGCAAGCGAGTTGGCAGCGCTGCGAAACTCGTCGGTGATGTCGCGCCATTCGAAAGCCGGCACGGAGGACGAGGAGGCGGCGGAAGTCGGGGGTGGCTGTGGCGGCGGGGGTGCTGTGGCTGCGGCAGCTGGCGCGGCCTCGGACGTACCCTCGGAGGTTGCCGAGACCGGCTGCATCGCTCGGCTTGGATGGAATAGTCGTCGTCGTCGTCGTAGTAGTAGTAGTAGTGGCAGTAGTAATGGTGGTTGTGGTGGAAACTACGATCGCACTCGATCGAGTCACGCTTCGTCGCCAGTTCACCAAACGACATCCACCACCAGAACAACAACAACACAAAAGAACACGAAATAAAATCAACCCCAATCGAACGCGACCGACGTGAACAGCACGGCACAGCGGACACGAGGTTGCTGCTGTTTCCGCTTGGTAGCCCTCCGTCTCGACGCTGTTTTTCTACAAGCAACGACTTCACTTCAGTGACTTCACTGGCTCCGTCGTCCGTCGACAGTCGGAGAAATGCTTGCGAGCTAGCTACCACTGATTTACTTCACCGAAGTTGCATCCTGATCCTCAGCAAGCAGCAGCAGCAGCAGTAGCTGATAGCTGCAGCAACAATAACAACAACTGTTCGAAACGGTCCACCTCAGCCCGAGGACAACAGCCAATTAATTGCCGTTACAGCTCTCGGCTGGTGGGTGGCCCATACGCGCACCACGAACCCAGTTTACTTAAGCCCCCCAGAGCTACTACTAAAAGTTCTGGTGTTCTTCTCCTACTAAAAGTTCACCCGTCTGTCTTCTCGGTTCTTGTCTCTAGAGACGTTGTAGAGTTTGGAGAGGCCGAAGAAGACAATCAACGCAGCGTGGAGAACGCAAACAAAGACACCGGCGACGAGATGGTAATGCGCATATCAGGCGTGTCTTTGTGTGTGTGTCTGCGTGTGAACAAAACACGTCGTCCCGCGTACAGAGATTGACTCCAGGCCGAACCGCAGCCGGAACGTTGGGGTTCGTCTCGTAGTTAAGTATCACATTTGCGTTGCGTCGCGTCGCAGGTAAACTTCACTATCCTGAGTGTCAGACCACAATCAGTGGGTACTGCTTCCGAATCAGTCAGACAGTCAGCCGCGGTCGCGTGAGCTTGGTGTGACCGCGCGCAGTTCTACACGCGGCAGCCAATAATAGACAGAGTCACACACAACAATGGCTTTCGTTCGGAATAAGCAACTCTTTGATTTAGTTCTTTGTCACCCGTCGTACACCATCAGCATCATCATCATCACCATCGTTATGTTGATTTGACATCCATATTAATCGATCCGAGCACATACACGCGACAACATGCAAACCGACTGGCGCGTGCTAAAGACTGATTGGTTCACTGGTTGACTAGTAGCTACTGTGGTGCCGTAGAACGTGTAGTGTACAATGAATCTTGTTCTCCTTCGTTTTTTAAATATGAGTTTTTTTTATTCATATTATTATGATTGATTCAAACGATTTATGATTCCTATGACGTCTACAACTTTTGCTCCTCTTCCTACTGCTACTACTACTCCGTCTACGATTATTCGATTCTGTAGCACCTTTCTGCGACGGAGTGTAACGCAAGCAAACCCCACACCACTCGCTTCTCAATCAGTCAATGAATCAATCTATCAATCAATTATCATCACTGCGACTATTTGCGAACAGTGGGTGCTACGGTGGTGCTTCCTATACGGTGCCGATGCAAGCGTAGACGATGAACGGCGGCCGAATCCATCCGAAACAACATCAACCATCCAACCAACCAACCACCGCACCACCACACAAGCAGCAACCGACTTCGATTGTGATGGAAGATCAGAAAGGCCCTCCTGAGCGGGGGATAGAGGGGCCTGGGGGAGAGCGACGTTCGCCGCGAACGACACCCGTGAGCAGCGAGCGCAGCAGAATAACGTCTGACCGCCTGCGACGACGACGACGACAAAGACACACACCGAGTGTCGTCTGCTAGTCAGTCGCCTTTTACCGAGGAGTAGACAAAGTGCAGACGACTCCAGACGTTTACTACCTGCCTCCCCCCGCCCCCGTCCCCCACTGGCCGGCCCTCTCCACAACCGCGCGAGAATTCAAATGCCATATCGAAATGCGCATCTATCTACGATAAATCTCCACGAATAGTGGCAATAGGCGTTTCTTTATTTTTCTGTCAGGGCAATCGATCGGTGGTAACTATTGAAAATAAGGTATTCGCGCGGCCGCTTCGGCGGAAGCGCACACACTAGACAACGTCCCAATATACATACTGTCAGACGCACCCGTATGTCTGCACGTTTTTATCACAGATGTTATATATATAAATATATAAAAAAACGTTGCTTACGCCAGTCCCTTTATATTACGCTAGACACCGATAATGGAAACCTCGAGTTTTGCATACATAATATTTATGTTGTACAATACTGGCTAGGTGATTTCTACTGAGTCCACTTAAGTGAACTTCCTTCTAAAAACAAACTCCTTAAAAATGTTTCTGTTATTTCTAAGTGGACTTCCTTGTTGTTAAGACAATACGAGGTTATATATATATATATGACAATGATTTACATGCTAGCGCGATAAATGATAGACCAATGCTAGATCATCATGCCATTCAATACTAGATTTCTTCCAGTTGGGTTAAAATGTATTATTAAGTTTTGCTAACGGACTCGCGGAAGGAGTGCAATCAAATTGTGCGGATTCACCAACACTGATCCTATGCTTGCTGTTTACACTTCGCCTTTTCGCCGCCAAGTATATATGTAAAGAAAAAAAATATACGGATATATACGGATATATATATATACGGATAAATGAATTTTACACATTTGCGTGGATTATTTGCATTTATAGAATGGTTCACAACTCCTCAAAGCCAGCAAAGGCTATGTGACTGCTTTGTATGTGAAGTATCCAAATAAGTATTGATTTCGGTAAGAAAAAGTATTGTTTTTATTTTTCTAGTAAGGTTTGATGCGCTGCTACTATTGATTTGGCAGGGCAATCACGGGGCTATTCATCTGTTATCTCGGTGTGCAGTATATGGAGTAAGTCACCAAACAATAATACTTGAGGGTAGCTTGTAGACAGAGCTGTTTCAGCGGTGTTTCTCCGTGGACCGACCGTTCAAAGTTGTGGGGTCAGTAGAGTCACTGTCAGTTACTCCGTTTCGTTGGCCAATTACTACCGTTGTGTATATGGCATAACGGCACGTCTATATGGGTGGGCTGGGTATATATAAGTATTCGCATTGACTGTAACGCACATTTACTGCCCTGATGGCATACTTTGTGACACCACAACATCATAAGCGGCGGCTGCGATAGCCGTTCGTTCTCGGGCCTCTGGCCTCTTCCCTCGATGGCCCGATACATCTCTGCGGGCTTAATCTGACGATGAAAACATTGTAAAACCTACAGTCTAAAAAAAGAAACGGGAGAGATACTGTGGGGGAACGCTGCTCCTACCAGCTTTTTCTTACCAGGATTTAACAGCAGCAGCATCCCTTATGACTGTGAAATACCGGATGTTGAATATTGACTATAGACTAGAAACGCTAGGCGCGTGGAATAGCGAATAGGACTATTTGTACCATTATGTTTCTGCTTCAATAGCATATCATTTAAACGTGGGACTATCTCTAAAATTTCAAGGTCTGCCCGTGTACCCCACGTGTAAAAGTGTACCTTAGTAATTCGATTAATCCACGGAGCCGACAATAAAAGCGGAATGTCTTCTATTATTATTATTATTATTAAGATGTGTGCGGTACAATGGGGGTTGAGGAGATTTGCGAAATTTGCGACAATATTCAAGGAGCCGTAAGCTAGCAACATTTATTAATCAATTTATACTACATTCCTGTGTAAGTGAACGTGTTAACTTTCAGCCTATAACAGCCCTGGTCTGCACCATTCGGCAAGCGATTCCAAAATTGAGATTGCGTTGCTCCGCTGGACGTCAACGGAAAGTCTTTGGCGCAAAAATTTTGCGCAAAAATGGGGGTTGAGGACACCTCGACCGCCAACGCGTCAGGATCACGTTTTTCAATCCTACTCATCTACATTTCAGCGTTCGCTGGCCACGTCGCAAGGGAATTTCATAACTGAAGTCCCAGCAATAATCTGAGGTTCTCGAAATGCACAATGTTGGCTGTTACAATGTCGGTGGAACGGTGTGATGAGAGAGATGTCCTGCGACTGCCAATATTTGCATATGTTCGATTTCGACACGACGCATAAATATAAAATGCCAGAGACCTGTTTGCCATGTAGCTCAGTGATTCTAACCAAAGGTACATGAACGTTAACATTAATCACTAACAGGCGATTCTGCAGAGTCCAATGACATGCCGAGGCTTTAGGATTCTGCGATACTCCCCAAGTGCGCTCTATCTATCCGTGTACACAAAGAGTTTCAAAGACATAGCAGCTAAATTATAGCCCTCTATTCTATACCTAGTAAGATAAAGCTTATATTGTAGAATGACTGTATAGAGACACGCAATGAATTGCGGCAATAGACACTTAACTAGCTTTAATCAAGACAGCACTTGACATTAGCGTGCCAGCTCCAAGTTTTTTTTTTTTTTTTTTTTACAGGTATGTATATGTACAGGTTCAACTGTTTCAACTGTTTGTTTATTGACATTTCTTGTAGAAAATTGCACACATTAATTTCAAGCTCCATTAAGCACATAGCTTGTTCGGAGCCCCTTTTATGAATAACAATGTATAATTTATATATGCCATTTTTACCTATTTACAATATATTGCAACATGATTGTATTTTTATATCACGTTTAACCAGATACCAAAGTTTCAAGATAATGCTCTTTGAGATCGCATTTGAATTTGAGCAGGGACTTTGTCTGCCTAACGGAGGCCGGTACTTTGTTCCAGTAGGAGGCCCCAATGTTTCTGATTGATAGCCTTGACTGGTTGGAGTTGGCGTGTGACAGAGTAAGCAGGTTTGATGCGTTACCCCTTGTAGATATGGGTGTTGCTGATGTTGCCAGACCATATAAGTTTGGATGCACTCCAAGGAGTATACGCTTAATTTCAACTACGAGACAGTATTTTATAAGTTTTGGGAACGGCAAAATGTTAATATTTTTGTAGTGCGGTTGCACTGAATCTCGCATCCAGAGGTCCAGAGTTGTTCTCAGTGCTCGTTTTTGGAGTCGGTGAAGCGACCTGATAAGACGCATCTGTGTCTGACAAACATCTTTGACACGTTTGTGCGTGACAATTAGTAGCGCGTGCAAATGAAGGTTCACAAGTTATTGCGCCGGTTAAAAGTTGATTAATCTTACAAGCAGCCAATAATTAACATCTACCACAAACAATGCCGTATTTTGAAACATCTATGCTTTAAATATCAATATCTTAGTATTTTGTGATGTGGTGTGTTAACTATCTTCTTAAAATTATTGACATTGCTATGCGAAATCTGTTCCTTAGAGATAGAGTGGATCCGCAAAAAGAACATCGGTCTTTTGCTGCCATGCCATATTTTGAGTTGAACGAACTTTGAACGTATGGGCTGGGCTTCCTGAATTATTTTCTAATGGCAGTCCTGTCTATTTGATCCGGTTATTGACGTTAAGCCTAATTTTACAAAACATCGCCATAAAACAAATTGTTAATAAAATTAAAAAAATGTTTTTAATGTGTGTCATGATGGCGTGCGGCAAATCTTCTTTACCTCCTTGCCTCCCTGCGCCCGCGAGGGACCGGCTGCGGTCATCCCTTTGATTTGCGACAAGGTCCCGCGTTGCTATACTCTCTCTCTCCTCTGGCTGGCTGTATACCACCTGTCTTTAACAGCGAATAGGCCTTTTCGCTGTTAGAGACAGGTAGTATATATGGGCCGGTACCAATCAACTGTAGCGGTCACGACGGAGCGGTTCCAAGCCGACGGAGCCGGACAACCGTCCCCTCGTTGGCCGCCGGTCGTTCAGCAAACCCATGTCTGGCTGGTGGCACCTGTAGATACAGCAATGATCACCTGCATGCTGTCGTATATACTCGATATCGTGTCTCGCTTCCTTCCCGAATCCAAAAAAAGATCGCTAGAGGGTCCAACCACCTAGACGGACGCAGAGGACACCGCTGCCCGAGCTATTGAAGACCGCTACCCGAACTATTGAAGACCGAAGCGCGAAGTTCAACGACGGGCCAACATCTGTGAAGACGCGACGCGTCGACTTTCGCTTCAACAGGTCTTGATGTGCCCGTGGCATGAGGATATACGCGCGCAGTAGGTGATATATCGTCTTCGTATAGCGTAGACCTCGCCAAAGGCGCTGTTTCAGCAGCACACGCTCTCTAACGTGTATACAGAGGCGAAGAGTTGAAAGATCGGCACCCACTCAGAATATGTGGCTCGTATGACGCTTCGATTCAAGCTTTGGTTAAGCATTTGCTAAGTGGTTGTTGTGTTCGAGTGGTGGTGGTAGTGGTGGTTGTAGCAGTCGTCGTCGTAGTAGCAGTATTAACATCGTGTGAAGCTCACTGAAGCGGAAGGCGCGCAACTGGCTGGCTTCTTCTACCAACCATACCAGCGGTAGGATTACAATAAGGTGTACCGGCTCTGAAAGCTGACAGGGCTGTCCGCAGGCCGGCATCTCTCGTCCCCAAACCACTCGAGTGTCTTCACAAATAGGAAACGTAAGCTGTGGCACTATAGTGTCGTCTAGGTGCGCACGTCCGATAAGGCCGAAAATCACTGAAGGTCAGAAAGAGGTCGTCAAGAGGACGGAAGGCCTTCTGTAAGGGCTAGAGACTGCTGCGTACTGCGTCAGGTGTATCGTCTAGCTAGAGTCATAGCGGCCATCATGGAATTCGATGAGGTGCTGACGACGATCGGTGAGCTGGGCCTTTTCAGCGTCGTTTGTTTTTGCTTATGTGCTTGCCCGCTGGATTCCCTTCAGCTGTCGTTTTCCTTAGTCACATCTTCGTGGCCGCAGTCCCGGACCATCACTGCCGGCCACCTGACCTCGAAGATGGTGGAGAGCTTCTGTGGAGAAGTCTCGCCAGACCCGAGGTGAGACAACGCTGCGACTCAGGTCAAAGTCTACGCATCCATGAAACAACATGAACAAGAAATGGATTGTCACATGATGACGACAGCTTATTTATATACGTTGCACATCTTTTTCTACTGTGCTTCACTCGTATTCCGCAATTGAGCGGTGTAGTTTTTTTTAATTAGAGAATAATATTTCTCGTACCATACAGGATACGTGAAAAGCATCTGATATCGCAACAAAATTAGTAAGGATATAAATGGTAGTAAACATTTTCTCAAAAGGGTAACAGTCTCCGTTGTAGTTCATCTCTGGGGTCTTGCGTTTAACTCTTTTTGCGTGTAGAATCATTGGGTACGCCACCGTTTGCGTTTAGTTTTCGAGGCGAATTCAGGCTCATTCTAGCCAGTTTTGAAGTAGCGATATCCCCCGTTATTGCTTTGAAGCAGTTTCAGCATATTCTACGATGATTCAAATGAAACCTTGTAATGTTATTAATAAAATGCCGCTACGCTCTCCTGTTGTTGATGGAATTTTTGTTAAGCGATGCTCATTGAGAAAAGATGATAAACCATACTGCTGGGAGTAAGCGGCCATGCTGCTGTAAGGACTATTGAGGAAACTCTAGATATGTCAATATGTCCGCTTGTGCTGCCGTTTAAGCGTCTCTGATATAAAAAAAAGTGACATGTGTGTTTATGTATATAGGTCAAGTGAATGATACATCTATCAAACACAAACAAATATCGAATGGAATGTGAGTAGCTGTACAACATTGATAGTGTTGTCTTAGAGCTGATGTAGAACGCCTTTAATTTTAGAGTATATACATATAATCTTTTTGTACGAAAGCCACAAAGCATCTGTTAAAATAATGGTAAAAGGTGCGTTGGAAATACTTCATTCTTCAGGACGCTGAGGAGGGTTTGGGATTTTAAATGCGAAGGGGTTAGGTGGAGATGAACGAACAACTTAATTTGGCGGCGGAATAGAGTGAGGCAGATCCTTCTAACCTAACGAACAAGCCAGCTTTTAACCTACAGGACATCATCAAGAGAATTATCGAATCAGCATCACACTGGAAGGAAGTGTCGCAAGTTTTTAAGAACATACTGCAAGAGAATACATGGGCCGCCCTTCGAGTTCGCTTGCGCCTCCCCGAGGCTCCCGGGGAACACACCCGCCAGGAGTAACAGACTCGCCTCCCCCCCCCCTGACTGTTTGATGTTTTGCACAAGCAGTTCCCAGTCAGACGGGGGGACGGAGACGTGACTACTTTTTAGTGGGTTGGTGTGGATTTTTTAGTACCTGACTTACTACACTACCGGTCCGCGCTTGCAGGGAGTTCTCCTGCTGCGGTGTCCGTGTGTGCATATAGATAAGTGGCAGTATAAATAAACGAAGAAGATTAAAAATAGATCGACATCACTTCAGGAAGCACCAATTACTCAAATTCTAAATAGCTCTTGCAAATCGCTTATATAAAATGGTAGACCATGCCGTTACTTCGTCTCTATTTTTGACCAGACTTATTATTTTTTATACTAATTAAATGTAGGCTTAATTGACAAAAAAATGTTGCAGCAGAACAATGCTGTAAGCAGATCCAGTAGAGTCATCGAAATCCAAGTTATCTGGGTGTGTTGCCCTATTTGTAAAGTGTACCATGATTATGTAGAAGATCCGTGATGCGTCTTTCTTTGCGCTTTCAATGACTGGAATTGGAATCATTAAAAGGAGGGTTTCCAATGTGTGTCACGGACACGACATGGGAAGAAGCTATCATCTACGCTCTATCATAAACCGTGATAGGTTTATGATAAAGCGACCATTATACATGGTATTGGATCATCGGTAGGCTCCACTTTGGCACTAAACGCTTAGTTGCTTTCTGGCAAGGCGTAGAACTGGTGATTGAAAAAGTGCAAATTTGGATTGTTTTGCTGCGCGAGTTCCGAAAAGACTCCAACGCTGCTGTAGCTTGTCGAAGCATCTTCCCGACCTTCAGTAACGACTCAAATAAAGAGCGGACCTGCCGAAACTAGTTTGCCAAGTTCCGTGGTAGAACTTTTAACCTGCACAATAAATTAAGGTCCGGTCGACCTTCTTTGTTGGAAGAGAACGTTCTGCGCTTAAACATACAACAAAACCTGATAGTTACCACTCGAGAACTCACGGAAGAGGTCGAAGTTGACCAAGCCCATTGTCAGGTCGCTCAGAAAAGCTTGGAATAACTTCGAAGCTCTGTCAGTGGGCTCCCCACAAACCGAGTAACGCCAACAAATTGGAGCGCATACAGTGCTGCACTTTTTCTTTGTTATCAACCTAGCTGTCGTTCGTAAATAATTTGGTTACCTGCGATGAAAGAGGTCTTACTACGCGTCCACAGCTCGTGAACAGGAAAGGGATCATCCTTCACCAAGACAACGCGTGACCCTTAAAAAATGTTTGATTTGAGCTGGAAACCTGTTGAGCACCCACCATACTCTCTGCGTGTTTGCACTTTAAAGTATCACAATCAAGCCGGTCCCTCTAAAGCGTTTTCACTGGACCAAATTCAAGTCTTTCGAGAACCTCCAAAATTAGGTACAACACATCTTCGTCTCCAGGAATGAAGACTTACGAAAAACTGACCGAAAAGCTGGTTGATAGTTGACAAGATGTCATTAAAAGGAATCTCTTAGAATTCGTCCAACAAATGTTGGGGTCTAGTACAACTCGACGAAAAAAAAATTCTAAGGAAACAATGGGGGCGGAAATGCCTATTTTTGGAGTGAGATCATACCAATCATCATTACCAAAATTTGTTGTATTATATCAAGCGTTTATTGTAACCTGTCTTTACTAAATCTGCGAGTGCGAGAGCTCCCGTCATTCTATAGACAAACCAATCATACCTGCCTATTTGGAGGAACATTTTGCTTTGTTGAATTACATTCTTACGTTAGAGTAAAGCAGAACAAATGTTGTATTAAAGAAAATTTCAAGAAATGAAATTCTTTGCAATTATTTTATTTTGGCTTTCATACTCAATTACCATTTTTTAGAAGACATTTTCACTCTCTTGTCCCTTTGGAAAAAAATGAATTTTTTGCCGAGTTATATTAGAATCCCAAAGTGTTGTTGGACGAGTTTGAGAGATCCTGTATATATATAGATTTATTGATAATTAAATAAATTCCGCATGTTATATATATATATATATATATATATATATATATATATATATAGCAAAAGCGAGCCTCATAAAATCAAAAGTTATGCTTAAACATTACTTATTATAGCAAAACGGTTTTGATGCAACCGCGAGGATAACTGTTTAATGAGCAAAAATTTACGTCATATTTATTTTTTAGTACCTGACTTACTAAATAACCTCCTATCTTATACTATATATATATATATATATATATATATATATATGCATATGTGTAAATTATACTATATATATATATATATATATATATATATATATATATATATATTAGCATCCGCTAAATTATTTTTTTTTAAATTAGAGAAGAAAATCATTGTGTATTGAGTAATATGTATATTTAACAACGGATGCTTATAGCGGTTGGATACGCGGGCATAGAAATCTTAGTGTAACTTCTGTAATGCTAATACGGAACATTAAATATTTGTAGAATAAAACAGAATGTATTATCCTCTCATTTTTATCAAATTTAATAAAAAAAATGTACTATTCCTTAATGTGTTGAATGCAATATTGATGACGTATTCTCTTCACAGTTATACTACAAAAACATTCAATCAGCGTACGAATATTACTTGTATAAGCGGCATGTTTTAAAGTATATATAAAAAAAAAAAATTATATATATATATAAGTCCTAAGCTAGGCGTGATAAGATACAGTGTATATATATATATATAGTAAACAGGGACACGACGGGATAATGTTCAGATTAAGACAAAAAGCTATTGGTAATTGGCATTATCTAGTCTCCGCCCATATATATATATATATATATATATATATATATATATATAATCTAGTAGGAGTAATATATATATATATGTATATATATATATATATATAGAGAGAGAGTATATCTCTCTGGGGCTCTGAATAGATGAACCGTGATCCTATGTCTCAAACGTGGACTGGCTCAAACTGGTAGGCAGACGATCACGCAAGGCGACCACCGACGCTATATTGAACGCCGTCGCTGCAGCTTTATAACGTGTCGTAATGTTAACAACACGCCGTACTACGTATCTAGTCTAACAACAGTTGGCCGAACCTCTGTCTGTCCGCTCGCCTGTCCATCCGGTGCGATGGTCGTCGGCCTTCGTTGCAGGAGGAGTACACGAGCGTGCTGACGTCGCTCGTGGTGCCGCGCCACCACCATGGCGGTGGTCAGTTTGAAAAATGCCGCCAATTCGACACCGACCTTGGCGAGGTCATCAAAGAGCTGACGCGGACCGTGGGCACGGCGGCCGGACCCGGTTATGACGGGGTGTCGCAGCTGAACGCGACGTCGGTGGCGGATTTCGTCGCCACGCAAAACTGGCCACTGGTCAACTGCCGTCACGGCTGGACCTACGACACAACCGGCTATCCGGAAACCCTCGCTACCAAGGTTCGCGTGGCGGGAGATGTCGAAAATGATGCAGGAGCAGAAATGGTCGAAAGCATGCAATTTTAGCATGTATTTTACACATTTGCTTTTACAGCATGCAAATGTGCAGTTTTTGCATAGGACAAACTTAGATAGGCGGACACGGCATGGCTGAACAATTCAATTAATCAATGATTATATTATATGTTGTAAATAAGTAACAATGCAAGATTACGTCAATTCGATCTCGTCAATTCACAAGACAATCACAGGCTTCCGTTTCGTTCTTCGCATTTTAAGTCGTATAGCCGGTACAGATCTACTTACTGTCTATGCCACGTTCACGATTTCGTAATGAGTGAACTCTATTGCACAAAACGTTCCACTTATTTAAGCAAGCTCTTGTGAACATGAATGACAAAAGTTGCCTTGAATTGCATTTACTATTTGCGTTCTGCTCAAGATCGCCGGTCCGGCTCAGATTTAGTTGCTACCTAAAGTGGCATCCGCTGTACTGTCGTCTATGATCGCCCATTTCATATATTTTAAGTAAGCTGTGCGCCGTTTTCCTGTTAGATTCTTACCGAGCAAGAACGTCAAAGTGCAAGAATTTTCTTCCCGCTGTAGAATATCAATAGGAATAGCTAATTGCAGCATCTTATATAAAGTCTGACAGGTTCGGGAAAACTCGGGGATTTTTCCGATGTCACATTTTAAGAATGGGATTCTTATGATTTGATACGCTTTTTGTTAACGACGAAATGCACGAATACAGATAGCGGCAGTAAATAATCTGCATACATATTGCCATATGAAGTTGTAATTAGTGCCAATAACTAAATAAAAATATTGCGTCACTGCATAAGCAGCTGCATATATTTGAGTGACACGAAGACGAAAAATCACACCTATGCTGAGCCAAGCATTTTCTGTTGCTAATACTACTACTACTACCACTCGCTGCTAAACTTCTTCGGCCGGCAAAAGAACATGGAGAGCATCAGTAACAAAAATCGATCTCTGACTGATCAGACATTTTGCTACTACACGTATTATAACGCCCCTTCTCAGATGGAAAACGGGGACGAACATAGAGAGAGAGAGAGGAACAGGTAGAACCGACCTCTAAACTAGTCCTTAGTAGAACCTTCTAAACTAGTAAACTTAGCCGATACTGTGTTAGTATTGTAGTATAGTCTTACTTATGATGATTGTAGTATAGTCTTACTTATGATGTGTCGATACAACATGCGCGCTTTGACGAGCGCCCGTCAAGCGCGAAGGCTCGACTTCTTCACCACCTAACATTTGGCGTTTGGTATTTGTTTTTATGCTTTCTTCTGCGATATTTGTTCTCATTCTTCTGCGATCTCTTTTCTCTCTGTCTATATATGGGTATCGCACGATGTGCACATAACCGTACCAACATCGCTAGATGGACGTCGTGTGCGACCGCCAATGGCAGGTGTCCTGTGCGCAAAGTGTGTTCTTCGTCGGCGGCGTCCTCGGCAATGTCCTGTTCGGTTGGCTGGCCGATAAGCTCGGGCGGCGGCCTTCGTTCCTGCTCACCAACGCTCTGATGCTAGCCAGTGGGGTGGCCTCTATCTGTCCGCCCACCTATGCGGTCTACATTGTGCTGCGTTTCCTCATCGGCCTCACGTTTCCAACGGTGTATCAGCTTGCCTTTCTAATCGGTACGTGATCTCATGCTTCTCTCTCGCATTCGCTCGCCTAGATTCGCCTAGTTCCAGTTCACCATCATGCATGATGCAAGATGCAATTCAGTGCATTACAATGCGTTTCGTATCGATTGAGTGATTGGATGATTGGTTTTTGGTAAGATGATGTGTTGATTCATTTCGGTCACAGTGCCGTATGATGATCTTCTTCTACCACATAGAAGAAGCTGAGCTTGTATTTTTCTACTTTGTTCCTACAATGCGCGTATATACGTACGTTGTGTAACGTGTATTAATTGTTTAAATTATTATCATTATTAGTCGCATCGTTATCGTGATGGAAGATTTAAAACTGTTTGCCCAGAATTCAGGACCCTTGCGTAGAATGTTCTTGCGCAATTATCTAAACATTAGTATTCCTTATTGGCCCTAGGACCAGGGGGCAAGATGTTGTAGAAATTGTAGTTAAAAACAGTCAAAATAATTTTAGTGTTGAATCTGTTCTATCAAAATGTCTTTGATCGACTCTCTCCTTAGAAGCACCACTGGGAGGATTGGGCTTTGGTTTCGATGTCGTAACCATATACACATGACTTCTTTTCAGTAATCACCCAATACAATCCATGGTTTTCTGCTACCGTCTAAAGGTTAATTGTTTTCAAAATTTTCCGGCGGGCTGGAAATTCTACATCTTGGGACGAACTTCGCTTACTGTGCCGCATAAAATATAATTCAAGACTGCAACAACAGACCCATAATACATATCCAGCTATCTTCCTGATAGTAAGTCGGCGATTATCTTTGCGTGGCGCAGCCGACGTGTAGCTGATAAATGGCGCTTCTAAGCATGACCAGCTGAAACATTTTGGTAGTTTCGGTCTGGCGGCAAAATGTAAAGTACTAAAACTTGCCGACTCGCCCTCGCATACCTACATACACATGTCGCCTATTTATAGTAGGTCACCCTCATATAATGTATATATTTACATATATAAATGTATTTATATATACATACTTTGTATAGAGATCAACTGGCAAAATGCATGATGCGCACCGGGCGTCGTTGTTAAAGCCGCGGTGGTGTGGGGTCTAATCGTCCTCTTTTCCCCTTGTCGGAGGTGACTGCAGCACTGTTGTCTCATGATTACTTCACCTGGCCACTTTATCGTGCCATAAAGGCTGCCCTACTTTTGCGGCGGTTATTTTCGATTTGAAGACAAATTCCGCGAATCTGCTTACATTTACCATAAATCAGGATTGATGATTCTCGACGAGCGCCCCTATCTACTACTGATGCTAGAAGCCGCGGAAGGCTTTTACACATATACTTGTACGTCTTGTAACGCGTAATGATTGAATGAGTTTATTATTCGCTTGACATCCTTAACTTAATACACCAGTTGCCCTTTTATATTAGGGCACATATATAGCACTTGTTATGCATACATACTGTTTATTTCGCAATAACTTCTTTGCATTGCAAGATGGTACATGATTACAATACAGTCCTCAATGTATACAATTTGAACACTTCAGCGACTCTCTCACCGGCCGAAAAAGTGCAATAGTAATAACAGTAATAATAATGAAAGAAGATAATAAGTGGTTGGGCAAGTAGGTCCAGGTCGCAGTGAGCTTTACTGGGCAGAGACGAGCATTTATTGGTTGGGCTTAACATATAAAAAAAAAGTGATAGAGGGGCTTGGATGGTAATGCACCATCTCTTTCTTTGAGACATCTGTGCTCCCCGTTTTTTGTCCGATGATGGTTCACTATAATCCACTTCGGCATTCACCTTGTCTAAATTGGAAACCATGAAAATCAATTTAAGAGCGGCCGGTCCAGGTCTTGAACCCACAACCTCCCGAATGGCTTTGCCACTAAGCCATCTTGCTCGGATATTAGCAATGTACTGTATCTACCGGAAAATCGTTTCGAATCTAGTTGTTTTTGTTCTATGTTGTATTATGACTATTTAAGATACATGAACAGAACATACATTTTCATCCTTAACTTAATAATTAATTCGCGCTAAGTAAAAAAAACAGTACTCATTAGCTCTGTGGAACGCCATAACGTGATTTGTAGTAGTAATTTTTTTGTAGAGAGAATGTTGAGATGTTAAGTAACAGGAGGGACAATTAAACTTTAAGCAAGCTGTAATTTTTCAGTAATGACTAGCTGGGCAATAGATTATCAGGAACATTTATTTCTAGTCGAAGGATCCCATCATAAAATGCGCATCTCAGTGGGGAGTTGGCAAATTGCTGAGTAGTGAGAGAAGAAAGTCAAATTATTAATTAAGCCTTATATTTGGTCTTAGACATTCATTTAGGTTTTTTTAAATTTATTTAGCCCAAAATTGTCAGTGGGTGGCGACAACTAGGGTTCTTGTACAAAGGTTCTACCTTTGACAGAGGTCGGTGACACAGTGAGTCGGGTATGTCAGGTTTTGACCTGCCTATGCCAATCATCGTCGGTGGCGACTTCAATGCCCGTATTGGTAGAAGGGCTACTAACTATAAATGAGAAGTGCTGCTTCAGTTAATGAAATACTTTGGTCTGAGATGTACACATGCATGCGAAGACCACACGCATGTAAGTCATAATGGAAGCAGTACCATTGATCTACTGTTTCACAGTCTTGTCGATAGGCAAAGTTAAAAGCTTCGATTTTCTCGAGGTGGCTGCAAGGAAACACCTACCGGTGTCAGCAGTTCCTGATGTTTAGGAAAAACAACGAGGTGACCCACACTTGGTAGCCACGAATTATGTTAGCGGTTGATAGCCTCGAGATGGGCCGCTATGTGGACACTTGCTAGAGGGAACCGTGAGAAGTGCAGTCACGTTGAAAAGACCGAGGCAAAGAAATCACAACAGAGGTTTTTGCAGGCTTGCTATCTTGCTCACTGTGGGGTGTTCGAGTTCTTGCGCCAGGCAAGGGTAAGGGTATTACTGCAGCTGCTAGCCCGACGCAGGCTTGAATACTTCAACAGTAGAAAAGCTTACACAAAGATATGCTATAATCACAAGCGTGAATACGCTAGGCGGGAGAAGCTTGGGCGCTCTCCTCCGAGCGGAAAGAGATTGGCGTCAGACCAGGTGTACTACAAGCATTGGGTATAGTCTAAGCCATTCTTGGCAGACCATCTTTGTGGTTCCTTTAATAAGATCATAAAGAGGAACAAATGTCAAGAGCCTGGCATATCGCTAGGTGTTCTCTGCTAGATAAGGGCAAACATGGCGATAACAGACCACACCCAAACTTAGACCGCGGTGTAGCGTCTAAAAGGACGCTACAGAAGATTTTTTACAAGTTGGTTCGATAACACGGATCGAGTATGTGTTCGACTAGACCCTTTCGCCGGAGCAATTCAGATTTTGGAGAGGTCGGGGAACGCGTGATCCAATCCATGTGGTTTAATCAGAAATAGAACAAACTGTCGTCAAATCCGGAGCCCATCTGTATTCAGTCTATATCGACCGCGTCAAGGCCTTCGACAACATACCTCGAGATCTCCTGGCGAAGTCATTTCGACGCACAGGAGTTGGCGGCTCCCTTCTGAGCGTCAAATGGAGATTCTTTGATAAGGATACTCTACTAGTACAGAATACGCAGGATGCGTTGCGGTAAGGCAAAATGTGGGAACCCCATAAGGGAACCCACTGTGTCTCCTTCACTTTTCAGCTTGCCAATTTTGTCAACTTCATTCGACAGGTGTACTAGAAGGTCATACATGTGATGCCCGGAGATGACATAGGTTGTCGCTTAACATAACCTGGGTGCCATCAAGCGCATCAGTTTTCTGGCACAGGTGTTCCCTATCTTAAGGGAGCTGGAAATAAACCTGTCTTTATGGAAAGGTAGGCGAAGTGCTGCGACAGTCCTTTCCGACCGTAGCGGCACTATTCTACCTCGGGATTCCTTCAAGGCTGATGTATGGTTTTGACAGAGTATGGGGATACCTCACTTGCACAAAATTTAGTTTGCTTGAGAGGTTTTCTACATCGTACATAAAGCAAGTACTTTGCTTGTCATTACGGGTAAGGCCGCTTTGTGCAGCTAATCTCAGGCTGTGCACCGGCTTTTGAGTTAATTCGATTAAAAGTAAAGACGCTGCGTACACTACCATTTGAAAGCGTTATCTCGAAATGGGAAAATCAAGTTTAACAAGTCCGACGAGAGGTTGGAGACCTGGATATTTTCAGTGCATCTCACCTCTGGACTGGTCTTGCACGTAGCAATCGCCACATGCATGATGGCTATCATCAGCTGGTCTGTTCGAATACGAACTTCCAGGAGGAGTACATAAAGTACATCTGTTGACTGAATTCTCAAGCGTGTAGGAAGTGCGTCTGCCTGCCTGGCGCCTACGCGGAGATCATTGCACTGCCTCTCTCGAATGGCAGCCGAGAGCAGCTGACAGCAGTATAAGTATCAATGTTATATATATACTTAATATGAGTGAAATAAATGTGATGACGATAAAAAGTCTGACGTTTGTCTAAATTTAGTCTTCCTTGCTGCATAAACTCTGATTAAGTCTGCACGATTCCAAGCCTTACTTTGGCTATTTGCTGTGACTATGAAAGTAACGTTTGCTTATTTCGCAGTATTTTTTTCAATTTGGTTTTCGAGTTTATCGTCGTAGAACTGTCTAGAGCATGTGAACCATTAGGTAGCTTCCAAAAAATTGAATAAGTGCTCAAATTTATTCAACAGCTCTATCGTGTCAGAGACAAATGTGTGCCGTCTTTACTAGTTTCAGAACGAGTTTAAATGTATAGCTTGTCTAGGCGTTTATTTTCCATTGCATATCTGTTTTTTGAGAAAACTGTATCTGGAAATGTCTCACTCTATCCTCGAAACGCTATTTGAGCAGTCGTTAGGTTATGTACTTTTTGGGTCTGACTGCTCGATCCCGAGGCATTTAGGTACTTGCGTTACCGGCAAGGGAAAACAGATAGATATAGCTAAATCTTCGTTTAAAGACACGCTTGTTTCATGCTCCCAACAGTTTAGTAGCCTTAGTGCGAAAAAAAACATTAGTTTTCGCCTCTCTATAGTCTGACGTATCTCACCTATTTTCCTGCACTCATTCGCTAATTCTAGAGCACATGTTTTGTTTTTAAATAAAAGCGCAGTGCAGGTAATTTTGGGCAGTATTCCATTAGATTGCCTATGATCGAATTCGTTTCTTCGATCGTGAACTCGTCGAGCGTTTCTCTCCATTGGCCGGTTACTCATATTTGCTATCCAATATTCTGTGAAAACCTATGCATTGTACGTATCGCCTTAATCCCCTAGATTTCCTTAAACACAGTTTTTGCGCTCGATGAATAGCCTTGTGAGAGGAGTAACTAGAAAATCTTTCAACATCCGCAGTGCGCGTCGTTTCTTTAACTACGTTACTCAGCGCCCCCGGCAAAACCAAGGCCTTAGCCGCTATTGTCGGGCGACACCTTGGTATCTGAGCCCCCAAATCCTGACAGCTTCTGTTACGTTGAGGTCATTACGTGCTGAGGTGAATACCAACATGCCTAGCCCTGCTGGTTTAGTCTCTGGAATAATCGGGTTCAGGGCAGGAAAAATCGTCAAGTTGGATGATACTTTTCGAAAATTATTTCGAAAATCATCACTCTGCCCTCTGGACTGCCTCATGGAAGCGATCTTGACCCCTGTTGTGGTTACGTTCGTTCTGGACATCAAGTCTTATATATAATAGAGTGCCTTATAAATTGTATGCGGATGACTTAAAAAATGCTAAGCGTGATCATATCTGTGAACTATTGCAACCTAACTACCTCATTGGGCTGTTGAAAACGACATAAAAATGTCCGTTTCAAACGTTATATTCACGGCTCCTTCTCCTCCTTCCTAGAAGAAACCTAGGTGTATTCACATTAAAGGACCTAACGTTTAGAGAACACATGCTGTCGGCATACGTTGTATATTATTATGTTGAACATAATATGTAAGAATATATTTTGTGACATTGCACTTCCCCGGGCGATGCTCTTCGAGCGCAGCCTGGTAGAGTCGGATGATTATATACCGCGGAAACGGTATCTAGAGTACAGTTCCACGTTGTACTCGCGCTAGCTTTACGCGCTTTTCAGACTTTGTTCACGGGTGTAGCTGAGACGTCTTGCGTCGTAGTGAGAGTCAAATGACAAGAATCTGTGACACTGGTGATGTTGTCCGATATAAGAGCAAGAGTTGTGCGATTGCGAGACACCCAGATTTTATACAGAAATACACCGTCGAGTTTGTAAGAATTGTTTTTATTTATTATTATTATTACATTCTGCTTTCTATGAAGGACATACGACGCCGGCTAGAAAATGCACTCATACATTCGTTTTATTATCGAAAATTGTTCGGTACAATTTAGACTAAAGGTCAGCGCTTTCAGTACAGAAGCAGTATGTGGGTCTGTCCTACTCCGCTTGAAACCTGGGACATTATAAAACAAAAAAAGACCTGCACGATAGAACAAGAATAGCCCTTGATAGACTTGTAGTAGGGCCGTTTAATTTTTTACTCCATGTCTGTATACGAATGAAAACATTAAGACAAAACAGTGGTATAAGTGTATATGAAATCTATATAACGTTTATTTTCTAAATAGGCAAGTTTCTTTTACTTAGACAACGGTTTGAGGTTCTAGGCTAACAAAATAGCAATCGTCCCCACACGAAACAGTGTGTTATCCCACACGAAACGGTGTATCATTAGCAGTGTAATGTGTATCGCATATCTTGTTTAATTACAAGGTTGATCTTGTATTAGTAGGATAGTATACACGAGCATTAATGTGAGCATGTATATGTACAAATAAACAAATCGAGTATACATATATACACATATACAATTACATACACATATATACATACATATATGCATGTGCACGGCTAAACAATCTCAACGAATCTTAGTAGACGGGCCTTTAACGTACAAGCATTGAGCGCACAATAGTCGATGTACTTGTTGCCACAAAATGAAGTACTATGCCCCATGCACACAGCCTACTATAAATACCGATCTCACACAGACACGTAGGCAAGTTGAATTTGTGGCGTTATAGTGCGGATATACAAGGCGAATTACAAGTCGATAAAAGAAAATACATATTTTCAGTTCCCTGAGATCATTATCGGCCGAACGGAGGTGGGCCAGTGGGTCACAGGATGGGGAACATTTAGACGACTGGGGCTTACTATGTACTTGAGCTAGGCTTGATCAGTTGCAGAACGATACAGCTGGCTGAAAGCATCACAGCTGTCTGTGTTGTCTTGTCCTGCCTCTGGAAGCTCTTTCAATTTGACGATCTCAACATCGTCATTTCTTCGTCGGATAGACCTGAAGATTCCAGGTGACAATCTCGGTGTATCCGTGTCGAGGGTCATTCTGCTGTCCAAGCGCGGTCTTCCTTCGTTCTGAGGGAGGAAGGGCATGGGCGTCTGCGTCTCAGTATTTGTTTTGGAACGGATTGCCTCCATAGAGCTCAAAGAGTGGCGTCAGCGCCTTCTCGATCCGAGCGTACGCAGCTCTCGAGTCCGAGCAGGCGAATCGTACCACGCAGACACCGTGCGAGGTCCGCGAACTGCAGAATACGTTGTAGCTCTCGGGTGCCACACCGTAATTTTCCCTGTTTATAAAGACAAGTCAAGGACATGTTCAGTTAAGTTCGGGCCTTCTGAAAACGGACGATCATTTGGAAGTGCTAATGATCATTCGACGTGTGAACACGTGAAAGGACCTATTCAATACGAGCCGTCTCATATGCACATTGACAATTAGCTTATAGCCGCTTGTATAATTAATATATATAAAAACGGCTTAATAAAAAATAGCTCTCGGGTGCCACACCGTAATTTTCCCTGTTTATAAAGACAAGTCAAGGATATGTTTAGTTAAAGTCGGGCTTTCTGAAAACGGACGATCATTTGGAAGTGCTATTAATCATTCGACGTGTGAACACGTGAAAGGACCTATTCAATACGAGCCGTCTCATATGCACATTGACAATTAGCTTATAGCCGCTTGTATAAGTATTATATATAAAAACGGTTTCATAAAAGATAAAAAAAACAAATATATATATATATATATATATATATATATATAAATTTACCTTTGTGACAGATCGGCATGGATTCGGTCGCAAAGATCCGCAATGACTTTCGAGCTGCCAAAGAGCACTAGAATGCCAAACGCGTCAAAATGGTCCATGCGGTCAATAATTGAGAGCCCTTCAACATCCTCTAGGGTTGTGGCTTCGCGAAGAATGAGCTCATTTCGAAGGTAGACCTAGATGTACAACCACAAAACAGATCAACATTATTAAAAATACAGCCAATGCCCTGACTTGTTTAGTAATCGCACTGGGTTAACTGTCTACCTAAATAGATATATGCTCATTGGACGATTGTGTTGTTCTCGCTTACCCTAAGCGTTGAATGAAGGTAACTGAAGTTCCAGCGTTCCTGATTTGCTATCCGACCCGACGAGTACCAGTCCAGGTAGATGAGATTTGAGTCCTCGCTCTCCAGGTAGATAGACTGATCCTGGCTACAAATTTACAACACCGTTAACTGTATGCAGACCGGGCTCTTGAAATGTGTTATTCCTAACTATGTATTTAAATGACTACAGTTGATAGCGTTGCTATCGTTGGTATTACCATGTGAAGACAGTGACTATTCATATTGAATTTTGTTTCCACGAAAGCTACCATTACTTCAAGCTACGAACTTATTCCGAGCAAAGGAAAATTGAGGCACTACATTATTGACTGCTAACTAACCAAGTTTTTAACTTTTTAGTGGAAGCCTGATCCGTGAGGGAATAGGTCTACCTATATTGTTTTAGCTTACCTGTATCTGGCGCCAGCATAGCAGACAATGAAGTCAGGCAGAACCGACAGAAGGGCACCCTGTTGCACCTCGAACCTGCCTGTTTGGTAGCAAACTTGGTTTGCCCTTGCCTTGTATACCTGTCATACAGAAATGACGCACCAAAATCAAACCACATGTTGCTATTTTAAGTACGGTAATCCTGCCAAACGCGTTAAATATCCGCGAACAATCAGGGGTTCTTTAACCCGCATATATGGCCAAAAAAGATCTGTGTATATATATATATATATATATATATATAATACAAGCGTTTCTCGGGAAATTTTGCAACCAAATCGAATTGTCTCAAACGGAGCAAGCATATGGCTTCGCACAATGGGACAACGCAAGTCCAATTGTGTTGTTTCTACTTTGTACTACCGATATGCCCAGCCAATTAAGCGGGCGGCATACGGCCGTAATTATGATAACGAATTCACTTGCACAGGCGGTTATTATAACATTAGAAGTTTATGTCACCAAAATCGAATTGGAGTTAAACACACAAAAGCGAAATTTCGATTTGGTGGTAGACTATCCGAGAGTGCTCATTTTCGACTTAACGAGTCGAATGAATGAGAACTGTAAATTGTAATTTTTTTGTTCGTTTATATAGTTTGGCTTTAATTCGTCTTGTTTACTAACAGACGACCCGGCCGTTGTGGAGGCTATCATTTAAGTTACCCGCATACCGTCAATTTGTCGAAATCGATCCAGGGCTCTATTCTGCGAGGGTGGTGACATGTTCAGAGTGGAAAAACGTTTGCACGATAAACCATCATAAGGTGGCTAGGTGTCGAACCCGGTGGCGTGGTGGCTTAAGTCTGCGTCTCGCAACTGGAGGAGACACAGAGGTGCGAGCCCCACCGTTGCACCACATTTGTATTTATGGGGTGTCCTTCTATGAAGCTATGTGAAAAACAGTTTCCGTTGACGTTAAATCTTGGCTGAGGGTCAGCCCGAAAACTTTAAGGTGGCTAGGTATATTTAGCACGGATTCACCATGTGGCATGAGTATTTCTGCGTGTCTGTGTGGTGTGTGTGCCTACTTGTGTATACCGCTTATAGTCTATTTTATCGCCTTTATCACTGTTGTAAATACAAACAAGAGGTGACAATAAACTCGAATGAATTATTAATATCCTCACTTTTCGCTACAGAGCAGACTTGCGCTTTCGTTCGGTATTCACCTACCTTGTTAAAAGCCTGTGAGGTAAGGAGCACCGAAGTCTTCTGTGCGCATGTGAGGATGAAGATTGAGACTATCACCGGATACGAGTCCGCCTCCGTAGACGATTGGATAGATCCAGCGAGTAGGGGCTTGGAGTTTGTACTGATGACCGAGGTAGAAATATCTGCTTAATCACATTGCAAAACAAAACTCTTGTTAGTTATGAATATTATCATAACGGTGTTATACAATGAGATGATGTTGAGTGTAGACTCTTATTTTAGACGATATGTATGTAAATATATGTATAGGGCTACAAATTTTTTTTGCGGTTTTGTCCGTAGAGAATCATTAAAAAAAACTTTTTTGTAGACCCAATATTTATATAACACTTTTTGTAAAATGACTATCCTTCTTAAACCCGTTGTATGTATAGTAAATTTGAGTAATCCCATAGGAGGGTTGGAGGGTTCAGATCCTCCGTATTGTTCGCATATACGAGAGTAACCGCCTTTTCGATTATAACGGCGCGCGATCGTAATTAACGGCACTATGTCTCCCGGCGCATAGGAGACGCTTTAATGGAACCATACTGGTTGACGGGTTGTCTCTTGAGACTTGGTCTCTCTTGCAATCTCTCAATATATATATATATATATATATATGCATTTATCACATCTTCTCTGCTCTCTCGATTTGCATCTCTCACCTTGTACGGGTACGTGAAGAACTTGTTGGTGATCTCGCTCCATTGAAAGCCAAGCAGGCTTCTGCCTGGTGAGGCGCGAAACGTCACGGACGCTGAGCAGGTCCTCGTTGGCGCGGCAAAGCCTTTGCCAACGATATCGACGCCTGTGAGGCTCACGTTGTTGTTGTGGTCCTCATCTTCGACTGGTGACGTCGTCGTCTCGTAGAGGGACATTAGCTCGATAAGCGCGTCGCGTCGGCCCACCGCGATGCACTCGATGAAGGGAAAAGCCTCGTCGGGAGTATGTGTTGTCGCAATTGCTCTCCCTACGGCGGCTGTGAGTGGTAGAATGCGGCAGGAATAGCAGTCGGCCACGCCAGCGAGCCTAGTGGCGACGGTAAGGGCAACCGCGTCGGTATGGTCGTTGTTGTGGCTGTTGTTGTTGATAATAATGCTGTTGTTGTTGCCATTGAAGTTATCGCTATTGTTGATGGTGATGTGGTTGTTGTTGTTGCCGCCGTCGAAACACGGCAAAAGCTCGGTGGCGATCATTGTCGGAGTCAACGACACGACAAGCCGACAGTAGTGCGACGATAGCGCGATAGCGACGGGCGGGCAACGAGAGATTGACTTCGAGAAGCGAAACAACGGACAGCGTGTTGAGGGCGTTGAGATTAGACGGCAGCACGCGGCGGAAAGAGAAATCGAACAGAATGGAAGTGGCAAACAGAGAGAGAGAGAAAATTCGGATCGAGATAGTTAGTTGTCAGAGTCGCTATTAACGTAATATCGTTGTTATGATTAACCGTGATGATTACTACAATATTAACAGTTGTAAGGTTAAGACGTGAAGTGTGCATATGTGAGATACTGTGCTACAGAGGCAAACTTCAGTGTAAATACAAGGCGGGAAAAAAATGTACAGCTGAGCAAGCCAACGGGCGATCGGGCAGAGGGTCCCCACCACCTGTCTAGCACTCGAAGCCAATTGAGGTTTGACACATCCCTAGCGTGTCGCACACTCGCCTACCTTTTTTGTTTGACTCTCCGCCGGTCACAGTCCTAAACTTGCCGTCGAAACGAAAGCACTCCGAAATGTTGTCACTGTCGCCGTGATATAACGTAATAATGGGTTGAAGTAACCGTAGCAGTGATACTTGCTAGATGATCGGTACAGTTTAAAAAGTTCGCAACGGTAGTCACGCCGCTTGTGTTCAAATTGAGGTTATAGCTCTATCCTAGTAGTTGGTGGAAGTTCTCGGGCTTGGCTACTGATGATCACAGTTCCGAGTGGACGAGTACCAATTTGGCTACCCCTCGGCGGCCTATGAAGCTTCTTATATAACTAACAACAATAACAACCAGCAGTAGCCGCAGCAGCAGCAAAAGTAGCAGCGGTGCTGGTTAGGCGAGAATCATAAGCTGCGCAGGCCAACAAACTTTACAACCGCTTTCTTTCTCGCCCCATCGCTATCGCTCTCTCCCCCCCTATCTCTCTCTCTCTCTCTCTCTCTATATATATATATATACATACATACAGCGAGGCAAAGAGAGATATTTCTATCTATTTCTCTGGCAATTGGTCTCTCTCTCCCCCCACACATTGTCTCCTACAGGCCTGCGTTAATGATCGTGACAATCATGCAATCCTGACGTAGGTGTGGCCGTTTACCTCATGGCATTGCCATGCGCCAATGCCACGAGGCGGCGTGTCATTACCATGATGCCATGCTCACGAGTTCGATAACGGAGGGGCAACTCCAGTGAAGCTGTTGTTGTTTTGTTGTTGTCGATGCCATTGCTGCTCGTGGCGCTCGCTGAGACCTGAAGAGACTCAGGGGACAGGGCAATAGCCCGCGTCACGTCCACAGTAGATACGTGCAGACGGCATTTCTTTTGTATGAGCTTTCAATTGGAATTCACTGGGTTACAAAAGCAAAAGCAAGTTGTTGTCATCATCTTCTATCTACCCAGTATGCGTCGTGTCGTGATCGAACCCACGACTCATGACGTCAGAGTCGTAGAAGCTTGCTCCTCCACCATATCGTCTCACGTGTGTTGGTTCTCTGGGATCAATATGTGTGTGTATGTGTGTGTGTGTGTGAGAGGTGGACACGATGGAAATGGCCCTCGGGTACTACACAGATACGTACCTTACGCATTGCTTATCTGCCTTCTTGCAGGATAAATGCGAAAATACTATGAGGGATTTTGAGCTTAACAACACACAATAAAAAAAAAACATACGATGTATTTGCTGTGCTAATGACGATGCTGCATGCGTCGGAATTGCTCGTTAGTTAATTGCTCATCGTGACGTTGTCTATCATCATTTATGACGACACATTTGGTTGTCTGCACAACACCCAAGCAAATCCTATCACTTCCTCTCAGCCGCCCCGCCCCTTCCCCGGATCTGAACTTTATAGCCTTTGTCTTCGACACGTGAATCGTTAACCCATTGTACTCGCTATGTGCCTCCAGCATTCTCAGAGATTTTTTGGATCCACGAACACTTTACTATATATCATAACGTCATCGACATAAAGAGTTATGCGAGCACAGAGGTTGTGATCACTGATAAGGCTTGCTGAAGCATAAAAACATTTCACTTTATCTCAGGTGGATAATTTCTTCTCACTTGGACGACAGAATGCTCATAACAGGGCAAAGGCAGCACAGTGGGGGGAGCCGGCGTGCTACAGGGCCCCGTTCTTGTCCCAGTTCTATAGAACCTGGCCTACAACGGTGTCCGAATCTCTAGTTTTCATCCCTAAACCTAGTGGAAAGACTGGTCTATTGGCCTACCTGCCTTATCTGTTTACTTGATACACTGGGGAAGATACTGAAGTACAAAATCACCCGGCGGCTCAATAAAGAACTAGAGGCTATTCAGCCTCTCTCGGATGCGTAGTACGGCTTTGGGCGGGGTCGGCCCCCTCTGGAAACACTGAAGCGGGTGCTGCAGCGAAAACTAAAAAAGAATAATAAGACGATGTAGCCCTCGCTGTAACTGTCCGGCGGGAGAGGACAAGAGTAATTCCTCCCACCGCGGCTGGTCCGGTAAGGAGAATGGAATACGTGTGCCCTCTGCCCGGAGGGAGTCAGATGATGTGGATTACACCATCTAGGGCTACACGGCCCTGAAAAAGCCAGAGCTGCCGCCACACCAGCGGAGTGCGGTCTTCGCCTGAGGGAAGTGGTGGGTGTGGGGAGAAATACGTGCTTAGTGGGTTTGTGAGTCCTACACTGTTTGCTGTCAGCTGCCAGCAACGCATGTGTAATATGCATTCTTGAAACCTCCCATGAAAACGCTAAAATACGTTTTAAAATATGTTGTCTCATTAGAATTCAAACGAACAACATAGTGTTCTTTAAATTCTCACAAATGACACATCAAATTCTTCTGTATGTGCAAACTTGATCTTGTAATCATCCTAAAGAAGGAAATGTTTGTTTCCTTCTTTTGATATGAACTATAAGAAAGCAAGTGTCTGGTGAAACGAAAATATACTCGTCACTTATCCATTACAAAAAACGGACAGTATGGGAATAAGTATAAAATCAAACAAATCGTATATGGCTCGCATGGTCACATCACACGACTTAAGACCAGAACACACTTGAGTAGCTAAAGTAAAGTTTTCGGGCTGAGCCTCAGCCAGGATTTAACGTTCACGGGACTGCTTTTCGCATTGCTTCATAGACGAACCCCCATAAATACGAATGTGCAACGGTGGGGCTCAAACCCGCGCACCTTATGTCTCCTCCGGTGAGGCGCAGACGAATGCACTACGCCACCGGACTCGACACACCTGTGTAGCTATCAACCTAGAAGTGCCCTCGTATATAGTTGTTACGATCGATTGGACTCAATCTATTTTCAAATAAATTTCAAGTATTTTAAATATCTATTATTAAGATTTCGAATAAATCCATGACGACGAAATTAATAGAACAAAAAGTGGGACGATATTAGTAGAACAAAAAGTGAAAAAGGCTTAAGTTTGTAGCATGTTTTAAAGCATCCTCATGCAGACTATTTAGGGCTAACTTTGAAATACAGGTAGTTCAACAAGTTCTTAGAATGAAAACCAAGAATTTTCCAAATCTTGTTTTTAATTTTTTCTTATTCGATATACTCCCCGAGAAGCTCAATACACTTTTCCCACCGAGATTTCAGAGCATTTATACCTCTTGAGTAGAATTCCGCGTCTTTAGACTGAAAATAGGCATTGACAGCAGCCTTAACCTCTTCATTGCTGGAAAAAAGAGCTTTCCACCGAGACTATTCTTCAAATGTCCGAAGAGGAAATAATCAGAGGGGGCCAGGTCTGGAGAATAGGAAGGTTGTTCAATAAGTTCGAACCTCAGTTGGGCCAGTTTTGCCGTTGCTTGCCGCGACTTGTGTGCGGGAGCATTGTCCTGGTGAAACAGGACAACCTTCTTCTGCAAAGCGGGCCGTTTCACGATGAGTTCTTGCTTCAGGCAGTCCAACAGTCTTGCATAATATTCTCCCGTGATCGTTTTACCGCTCTCAAGGTAGTCGACCAGAATTATTCCACGTTGGTCCCAAAAACCGTAGCCATCATCTTTCCGGCCGATGCCGTTGTCCGCACCCTCTTCGGAGGTCCTTCACCAGGTGCACACCATTGACGAGATGCTTCTTGGGTCTCGGGAGTGTAGTGATGGACCCAGCTTTCACTCGACGGTCACGAATCTGCGCCAAAAATCCGACGGATTTTTCGACATCTTGGCCAAATTTCGCTGTGAAGCGGAAACACGCGCGTCTTTTTGGCCTTGGTTGAGCAAATGCGGCACCCATTTTGCTCTGAGCTTTTTCATCTTCAAGTTTTCGTGCAGGATGAAATGCACACTACCCAAATTGATTCCCAAGGCCTCCGCTATCTCCCTAATGTTCACTCGCTTATCTGCGGCAACGATTTTCCGCACCTTTTCCACGTTTTCCTAATCAGTTGCCGTTTTTGGGCGTTTTGAACGTAGTTCATCCCGGTGCTCCTGCGACATCTTTTTAACTCATTAATCCAGTTGGAAACAGTGGCAAAACATGGCGCAGAGTCACCGTACACCTCGTCTAACTCAGTTTTCACTTGGGTCGCATTCCAACCTTTGAAATAAAATGCTTGATAACCACTGGAAACTCTTTTTTCTCCATTTTTCAAAATCACGCCGATACGTTGCACGGGAAAAGCGATCAAACGAAATCGCAACGGCCAATCACCATAATATTTTGACTGCTGGCAGTCGAAAAGTTGCCGTTTCCAATAACGGTGAAAGCGCGCCAAAATTCGAATTCTGAAAAGCTCATTTTAAGAACTTGTTGAACTACCTGTACTGTGTACTTTGATGTCTAACTATAATGTCCAGTATAACAAAAGCAGCTTAAATTTTCGTCGGATCGTTAGGGCGGCCTTTTATATATATATATATATACGAGTATATATGTATATATTTATATATACAGGGTGTTCCTATTTGTGTGTCCAAAACGCTAGGGTATGGTCAAACTCGGTGAGAAAATCATTTTTGCCAATGAGTGGAAGCCGGGAAAACGTTTTGTTTAGGAGTGAGGATGAAATTTATAAAAGCAGTTATTCTGTCTTTTTTCTCCTACATAGTTGTGCAAAATCTACGTTTGCGGGAGAACCAGTCAGCGCACAAAGGAACCGATCATACCGGCGTGTTTGGCGGAAAATTCTGCACAATAAAGTATACATTACTAGCTTGCGTAGCAAAGAGCGAATAGCCAGATTAAAGAAAGTCATAAAAAGTCAAAATGTTACGTAAACGCTTTTTTGTGCAACATCGTAATTTTTTCCATTACGACCAAAAATTCACGTCCAAAAGACTACTCTCAGGCAATAGCAGATTTAATGCCCACTACATTCGTACCAAAGTGATGGTGCTGCGTTACGTAGTTGCCAAGTGACTAAGCTTTTTCGACAGTCATAGTTGTTATGTTTCACGTTGAAGTTTTCACGTCCAGAACCGTAGCATTTTGCCAAGACGTTTCCGCCCCCTCGTTCCATTAGAAAAAAATATTCTCTTGCTGAGTTCTACCAAACCTCAAAAGATGTACCTAACTTTCTCATACACCCTATGCAAGTATGCAAGCCTTCGCTTTCGATATGACTGTCGAAAAAGCTTAGCTACTTGGCAACTACGTAACGCAGCACCATCACTTTGGTACGAATGTAGTGGGCATTAAATCTGCTATTGCCTGAGAGTAGTCTTTTGGGCGTGCATTTTTGGCCGTAATGGAAAAAATTACGATGTTGCACAAAAAAGCGTTAACGTAACATTTTGACTTTTTATGACTTTCCTTAATCTGGCTATTCGCTTTTTGCTACGCAAGCTAGTAATGTATACTTTACTTTGTGCAGAATATTCCGCCAAACACGCCGGTATGAGACGCGATTATCTTTGTGCGCTGACTGGTTCTCCCGCAAACGTAGATTTTGCACAACTATGTAGGAGAAAAAAGACAGAATAACTGCTTTTATAAATTTCATCCTCACTCCTAAACAAAACGTTTTCCCGGCTTCCACCCATTGGCAAAAATGATTTTCTCACCCAGTTTGACCATACCCTAGCGTTTTGGACACACAAATAGGAACACCCTGTATATTGATGACATACATGTATATGTATATTTTGACTTGTTTCAGTGGTGGAAACAATCGGACCGTCGTATCGTACCATGGCGGCCATGATGCTCGCCATTTCATTTTCGCTCGGAATGATGGCATTCGCCATTGTGGCCAGCTTTCTACCTCATTGGCGTACGTTGTTGATCGTTTCGTGGATGCCTTATATTCTGTCGCTTGGCTACTACTGGTAAGCTATCTGAGCTGTTGTCATCATCACCATCATCTTTTGTTCCTATTCTGCCGTTCTTTTTGACGACGATTTCTTTCCATTTTTCCATCCACACGAATTTTGTTTGCATCTCTCTCAATGTACGTATCTAAGCTACATATTTCGTTGTAGTGGTGTGTATGTTTCCTTTATACTCTAATAAACTTCTATCCCAGACTCCTTCTGAACAATCTTTAGAGTATAATTTCTGTAACACGCGTCCGGCGATAAGCGTCAACTCTAGTTTGCTGTAGTAGTAGCAGTTGCTAACACAAGAGCGCGCAAAAGTTGAACAAAAACGCAAAAACAAGTTAAAACTGTTGCTACTGAAATATTGTCAGTGACGCAAAGTCTCGCCCGTGGTCACGTTTCCGGCATTCTGAGGAAAGTGACATCGGCGACGTCATAGTCTGTGTTTGTGAAACTCTCTATTTCTCTCCCTACGAAGGGGTTGTTGTTTGCTGCCCGGTGTTGTGCGTTAATAGCGTACATGATGAATGTGATATCTAAGGACGCGTATTGTCTATCCACAAGGTTTACACACACTCAGCAGCGATGTCGTAGACTTTCTGTGACGAGGAATCCAATCGCTGTGACTCTACTCACTGCGCCGTCTTCGCATTGTGATGGATTTATGATGACGCGTATAGAACATTTACTACGCTTCAAGGAAATGCTTAGCAGCAACCAAATTTCCATTAGGCTAAATAGGCGCATGCATAATTACAATGTGCATTCGTGTTGCAACAATGCATAACATACTTTACTCTATATATATATATATATATATATATATACATATATATAGGGTGTCGCAGGACAGTTTCAAAGTGAGAGTAATATTACAACCATTTGTGACACTGGTGTTGTTGGTCGACATAGGAGCATAAAATGTGCCATTGCAAAACAACCATTCCTCCTATACAGAAACTGAGCACGCCGTCGTGATCGTGATCTCGTCGTTCTGCTTTGTCTAAAAAATACAGAACACCGACAGAAAGATGCGACATGGTCGTTTAGAAGTCAATTTGCAAAAAAACAAAGTTCTTTATTAGACTTCACGCCAAATACCTCAAAATCATAAGCCTACGACCTTTCACAGCACACAAAACTAACATTCAGGCAAATATGCATGACGATCATTTTAGTACCAAAGCTATGGCATTCCGAGCCGTTGCGAAGTAACTAAGATTATTCGGCGGGCATGTCGACATTGAGTGCATGCATAAATTGCCTTTTCCCGGAAAGATTTAAAAAGCCATAGAGGGAATTGTAAGGCTCGTTGAATTGCAATAAAACGTGGCCTATGAGAAGTCTTGTTGCGGAGTGAGAGCGCTATTATTAAAATCCAGGACCCTGGTGTTGTTGCTTGACATAGGAGCAAATAATGTGCAAATACGAGACAACCAGTTCTTCTATACAAAAACATAAGCACATCGTCGTTTTTGTTAAAAAAAAATCGGCTACTTCAAAAGTGCGTATAACACCGGCCAGGAGCAATATTGTCGTTTAGAAAAGAATTCGTAAAAAATGAAGTTCTTACGTCCAATACCTCAAAATTATAACCCTACGATCACCCACATCGCTCAAACACATCGTATGTTGTCTCAATGACATCGGTATTTTGTCAAAAATGGCGCGCTTTTCAATTTGAATCCTCATCGTATCGGGAATCTGCTCATCTGGTTGCTGTGTAGCAGACAAAAATATTATGTTCAGAAGAACATAAATACGTGTTAACTATGGCAGGATATGCTGCGTCATCTTCGAAATATAAGCGAAAAGCCGCTACTGTCCGTGGTCTTCGCGGTAAGATTGCCAATTTCCTTGATGTCGGTGTAGGGAAGTTTAGCGGATCCGCGATCCGCCGATTACACGATTGCATAAGACTAGGCACAAACTCGTGGTAGAGATCCTATGCCTTATCTTCCGAACACAGAGCGAAATATTGTGTAAATGGGTTAGCCTCGTTGGCGTCTTCTGGGGAGTTGGCATGGGGCACACAGCAGGATCTTAAGGTAACCCTTTTTTGTCACAGGTCGATGGCTATTGCTCTTAAGGTAACCCCTCACACATATCGATGGCTATTGTTTTTTTCTTAGGGTGTGTCCTGCTAACGCCGTGACTAGGATAGCCAGGTCGTCCGATCGTCTGGACACCTTCCGTTCTGCAGAGGTTCAGTCCGTCGTCGAAGTAGAGGCCCTAGTATAAACCTCTGTAGGGCGCCGTCGGTTATCGGTGAACTCTGTGTTTCCGTGTATGATTGATTGGCTGCTGATGTAGAAGACTATCATCCTCTATATATACATGGAGACTCCTTTTTCATCTATTACTTCTAAAATGATCTGTCATATTAGTGAGTTAAGGGCCTTGCTGACGTCCGGAGGGACGACCATGCAAAACTTCCTTGACCATAAAGGAATTGTTTATCTTACAATCTCCTGTAAAACCAGGTGATGGACATTTTCGTCGACCTGCTTGTCCGAGAATGCTTCGTTTTCTTCTAGTTTCACCGTTAGCCTCATAATGATGATCGCTCGATATTTGATGCGTGGGCGTTTTATAGCGGCCGCTAGTTTTCTTTGTGAGTCTAAGGATATGTCTCCGAGTCTTTCTCTGGGCGGGTGGGTTCGGCGTTGTTTAGAAATAGTCACCTCACTGCGCTTTCCGCCAGGCTTTTGGAAGCGCTGTTCATGGTGATCGAGATCAATTATGCATGTACGCCATGCCGCTTGGCGAGCCTCTGCTTCTATCTACATTCGTACTCTACATATCTGCGTTTACTTTGCGAGTCTTTTTCTGAGACCTTCGTTTTACCACTCTGTTTATTGTGCGTTCACTCCCGGATGTTGGATTTATGAAAGATGCTTGCTCTTCTCTCGACTGTGTGTAGAAGGCCATCGTTAAAGAGTGTCATGCCCGCTGGTTCAATCACTCGCTTAACTCTCGACTTCCACAATTAGATATTGTGTTGTTCCATTCTGCTGCCGCTGCGCTGAAGTCTCTCCCATGAGAATCGCTTCAGATCAACTTTCGGATCTTATTAGTTCTTCTCCAAGGCCGTCCCAAAAAATGAATGCAGTCCTGTCGTCGAGAGTTTGGCTAGATTTAGCAGCTGCACACGGTCGACTCCCTGTCAAGTTCAGCCTAATTCCAGCCTATTTCGGTGTGTGTGTGTGCCTTGCCGCAATTGCTCGTTTGATCCATATCGTTGCGTCTCCGTTTTTGTCGTTAACACACTGCCTTGCCTACAAGAGAGTCCGTAGGGAACGAGGGATGGTCTAGACTTAAAAACAACCTCCTTAAACAAAATAGTTCTAGAAAGTCACCCTTTGTTGGGCTTGATAATTATGATTTGTGCCCCTTGCTTTGTGTCCTCGCATCCCACTTGGCCTAGGCTCCGTTGAGCCGGTCTAGTCTGTATTATTAATTTGCATTTGTGGCAATTTCTTTTTGTTTTTTTATCTCGTTTTCCAGTTGCCCATTTTGTGTAATTTGAAGCAGAATGGCGCCCCATTCGATTAGGAGATAGAATACCCGTTTGTCAATTAATCGTCACCTAGCCAGCAGTGCTTCTGCTCTTCTCTTCCTAGCTGGACGACAGCTTCCCCACTTGCCCATCTTGGTTTGCTGGGGCAAAACCATACCCCAACTGTCTTCGAGAATACTTTTACTACAAATCATAACTACAAATTCTGCCGCAGCCGATCGCGGGCTCTGCAATAATACTACCCAAACCAAAGGCCCCTCTGGCCCAGATATTCGTAGTCTTAGCAGTATCTAACGGCAGTCGTCAGGTCGCTCGTGTTCCCGCCACTCGTGTTCTGTGTGCATGTGACGCCGGGAGGAATTTGTGGTCCGACATAGTATTTGGGCAGATAGATAGCCTTCCTGCCCTACTGGTAAACTTGGTCGTCCTGTAAACTTGGTCATCGCATTAATGTGCGACAACTGCGCAGACCCAGAGGAAATGAACGCTGATAGGAATCCTCCCGCTACGGCCGCTGATAACGGCTTGCTGGTTTGCTCGTACGCGACAAGACTATCGCAATGCGATTATCGGTGCTATCGCGTTCGAATCATAGTCTTTCTTTGTCTATTCTCTCTCTCTCTCTCTCGGTCACGATAACGCTGATAAGAATAGTGAATGGTTAATTAAGTCAGAAGCAATGTAAAACGATTGCTACACAGTATGGCTTAGATCAATAAAACCATTCAATCGAAAAGCGATAATCACTAGGCGATAAGATAAGATTAGATATTCGCTGCACCCGTGCCCGAGAGGAGGTCCGCTCGACGTGTTTTGTGGCCGGGGAAGTCGTGTTATGACGTAACTCGCTTGTCGCAAAATGACGCAGTAGCTGATGACGATACTGACACCGCTTAGGCATGACCGTTGAACCTTTTGCTAAAGGTCGCCGAGAGAACGGGTCAGACGCGACCGACGTATAGTCAAAGATCACAATGGTTACGCATATGAGAACCACTATGAGTCATAAATACAATAGCATAGAGAAAGGCAGAGTATCGACTGCAATATAGCTTAAGACGAGCGCTTTAGACGATTTCGATTCGTTCAAAGCGCTCGCAACCTAGTAAGTAAACCATCATTATCTCGAATAACTACCGGAACGTTGGCTTCTAAGGTTACTCGATTGTACGTTAAAAATCTTAAATACATTTTTTAAGGGTGAGCTAATGTTAGAGTAACTGAAGTGCTCTTGTATCTCACGGGCGCCAGATAGTGTTACACTATTAACGGGAATATTGTATCACCGAATCCACTAAATTTATCTGCACACGCTGCAGTTCCTCATGCATATGACAATTGTTCATTCCAAAGTGTTAACATAAAAAGGTATATAATAAAACTCGCCAAATTATTCGATATATATATATATATATATATTGTGGACAGGGGATCAAACGTGATCACAGGACATTCGTTGAAGTACAAATAAGATGTTGTATATACAGGAGCATACGTTAACGTTACTAAAATAGGACTCCAGAAAGGATATTTGCGGGATGATCACTAACGCACACGTACTGGCAGACCGTCACCAACCTTACAAATCTAGAAATTTTGCTCCGAAGACACAGGCAAAAGTATGATATCAGGCTAAGTAGCCAGCAAAATAAAAACGACTTGTCTCCTCTTAAGCGCGCGTGTTTGCTTAACATGAATCAGGGACTAAGTGTCATCGGGACACTTAAGCCTACAGCAAACACCAGAGCACAACCTACACGCGTAGCATGCATTCAATCATCTAAACTACACACACATTAGGCAATTTCCGTCAGATGCTCTGACAGGCAGCTTAAGATCGTCTTACGCTGTCACATCGTAGTTGTCATAAAACGCCGCTAGAAGATCTCAATCTCTGCACACAACATCATTGCATAGTTGCAGACGCACCAGAGCTGGAGCGATAAGGGCGAGCCTTTTTTAAATACAATTTTTGTAACTACTTACTAATGCTCTTTCTGGCTTTTTTCATGCCGGCATACTGGCCTCCTCGTGCTTGTCTATAACATATGGCTTGTGTGATTCGTCCTGGAAACGACTGAAGGTTGGTACCTGAGTCTCCAAGATGGCTTTTATCTCAGGGCCGGCTGGCCGAAGCAGAGGAACTCGTGCAGAAGATGGCAAAGGTTAACGGAGTCGACCTTCCTAAGGACTTCCTTTCCTCCAAATTGGTACGCAATGATAGGTAACACAATCTTTTAAAGTAGTTAGTTTTTAAAAATGTAGATGTGCTTCTGTTTTCACGGGCCTAGAATCACCGCGAGGCATATTTTCAATGCACCGAGGGCCGGACATGTCGAGGTATCTAAAGTTTTCCCAACAGACCTTATAGACCTTAAAACAGCACGGCCGCGAGACCCTCAGCCGTCTGGTTCTGTTCACCATCTATTCTTGATGAGCATTGTTCAACGAAAATTGAGGATCAAACCGGTAACTCGATAACTATAAAGCCTTTGTATTACCTACTAAAACACGTATACTTTTTCTGTCACCCCCCCATAACCGGGTCCTATAGGTGAAACTAACATTGCTCAGAGTTAAGGGGATGATTATTATTTACTGGCCATTCACAACGCAGCTGAATAAAATATATAGCTACCTTGCTTCGTAAATCATCTCCACTTTCCTCCCATGGCTTGCAGACCTTATCGTCTCCGGCTCTACTGAGTTGCATTATGAATCCGAAATGCAGACACAAGTAAAAACATCTCAACGTTTAAATAGTCGAGCGTTGCACAGATTCCGCTCTCTAGGTAAATGCAGATGCATTCGTCTAGAGAGCACTTATTTTTGACCTGTTCCATATTTTCTGGGAAATTTTCACACTCACGGTTGCTAGGGTCTATCCAGTAGATTCAATAGGCAACATAGCGGTCTCTGTAGCCTCTAATGAGCAATAGTCCAGCGCGGCACAGGACTAGAAGAGCCGAACCGCGGCGACTGCTATGCGTGTACTCCTGCTTCACTATCTCATCATTATGGCCTCTGTATAAATTGAAGCTAAGCATTTCTTTTTATCAAGGCTCCCCCTAGATTGAAGCAGTGCTTTTTTGTGTGTCAAGTTTTTTATCCAAAAAGAAAATGTGCAATCCATCTATTCATTTGAAGTACACATTATAGCACGGTATATACTGCTTGTAGCTTCTGTGTTGTACGCATTTAGACGTTTAGCCGGTGAGATCTGCGACAAATCCTGTGCTACTATTTTTTTCGCATCGCACACAAAATTGAAGCGGTGTGCGATTTTCAGATTTGTAATGAAGTTATCACAATGTGTGCGAGGATGTTTAGCAAGGTATGTATGCCTTTGCGTCGTCGCGTCTTACACTTGATGCGGCACGAGTTACATACAATTTACAAAGAAAGCGAAGCGAAAAACACTGAAAGCAGATCCAAACAGACGTAACGTTACGAAAAGTAACATCACAAAGATAGCCACAAAAACACACTTTATAACGATAGCCAGATCACTCATAAAAGCGATTACGTATTTTTCGTGTTGTGTCGTAGATGGCGAGTGCTGTAGGCAGCAAGCCGGATTCAAAGAAGAATCACAGCGCCGAATTGCCTCCCCATGAGGTTGCAAATGGTTCAACGACGTTTCATCTTCGCGAGTTCCTGAAGTATCCAAAAGTGATACGTCGCATGATTGTGCTCGGCTTCATCTGGACCATTAACGCTATGGTACAAATGCCCATAATATAGACAATCTATCTCTACTAGCTCTACGTGGTTTCGAGCAGGCGACGTCGATGTTTGGGTAGCGGTGTAGCGACAGTGGACACACTAGCCAAATATTTGCAGCAAACTCCCTTAACTTAAGTCCAATGTTTCAGTGTTGTTCAGGCAAGATGGAATCTTTTTGTTCTAGAGCATGGGCAGTCATTGTGGCAAACATAGCTTTTTGATGCGCGCGTTCCGCTCAACATCAGGAAGGGCCTGTTAACACACGCACTTAGTTCGAGGTGGGCTTGAGTTCGAGGTGAGTTTGAGTTCGAGGTGAGTTTGAGTTCGAGGTGACAGGCGTAGTTTGTTGTTGGAACTTGTGTAGGTCTACGCCGGGATGAGCTTCGGGGTGCCCGAGCTCGCGTCTTCGCCATACGTCGCCCTATTCCTGTCGGGCCTGGTCGAGGTTCCAGGTATCTTCTTGGGCTGGGCCGGAATGAATTACATTGGCCGGCGAACAACAATGATTATCACGATGCTTGCCAGCGGCCTCCTCTCAGCGGTAACGGCCGCCGTGCCCGCAGGTACTTCAGTTTTGGCTTCGCTGACCGTGTAGCTTCACTATTTTCCCTCAGTTAGATGCCTGGATGTTTATTTAATTTTAAGATAAACGTTGACTAATTTTTCCGCAATAACTAGCTAACCTAATTCAAGCTACACATCAAACACAATGATCGGTATATATATATATATATATATATATATATATATATATATATGCGAATTAAATAGAGCGTATTCAACGAGGACCGCATTTTAAAGAGTTCGTTCGCTAAAATTGGTTTGCCAAGTTCCGTTCTCACAATATAGTCCTTCTGAATGAACTGTAAGAAGGCCAATTAAGCTAGAGAAAAATCACTTGCGCAAAACTGTAAAACAAAATCCCCGAGTAGGAAAAGCAGTTATGTTCTACCAAGACAATGCAATACTGCATGTGAGTCTATTCAGCCTCCGCCAGATATCAAGCTTGGATTGAGAAATTTTGCCACATCCACCATACTCTTCGGACAACATACCGTCGGACTATCACTTATTCAGATATTTGCAAAACTATCTATAGGGAAAGAAATGCTCTTCACTAGAAGCAATAACAACCCGCGTGAAGACATTCCGCGGAACGCACAAACCAGAATTATTTTCCATGGGATTCGATAGTCTGGTCTAGAGATGTGAGAAGGTCGTGGCTAACAATGAAGAGTACGTTTTGAATGAATACAATCGGTTACCTCGTTCATCTTTTAGATTAATCTTGAAATTAAAAAAATAAAAATAGAAATCCCTGCAATTAGCCGTACATATATAAGATGGCACTTATGATGATGACTAGTGTTATCATTATTGTGTACTAAGATAAGTTTTGTTGTGTTCGACGACATACACACACATGCACACACTCCCGCTTGGAGCAGACATTGCGTGGCTACGTATGATGGTGCCTTCACTAGCAAAGATGTTCATTTGCACCGCATTCACGGTCATCTACGTGTTCGGTGGCGAGCTGTTCCCGACGGTGGTACGGGGCTTTGCGCTCGGCTTCTCCTCCACGGCATCGGGTATTGGGCTGGTCGTCACTCCGTATATCCTATTCATGGTGAGCATACGATGCACATAGGATGACATGTTAATTGGCTGATTGTTGTTGTTGCTGTTGTTGTTAGGATTATTATGCTATTACTGTTGTTATCATTCATGGCGGTGGGGTTTCTCTTGTTGTTGTTGGTATGATATTTGATGTCGCTGTTGCTGTTATTGATGATGCAATTAATGCTAATGATAATGTTATCGTTAGCAGTAAGTCACTGCTGTAGCTGCTTTTTTAAAAAAAAATCCGTAAGGGTCTCGAACCCAGTCCTCCCGAATGCAAGGCAAAGGCTTTGCCACTAAGCCATTTTGCTGCTGCTATTGTTGTTGTTGTTGTTGTTGTTGGTGGTGGTGGTGCTGTTGTTGTTATTGTTGTTGCTGTCGTTGTAGCTATCAGGTTTACCGAAACAGAGTGTTTCACACAAATCAGTCTACTTCATTAACGCCCTATTACAGGGAGCGCTCTACGGCCAAACAGTTCCGTTTCTCGTTTTCGGCCTGTTGTCGGCAATCGGAGGCATTTTGTTAGTCACACTGCCGGAGACGTTGAACGCACGTCTACCGGCGACACTCGTTGAGGCCGAGCATTTCCACAAGTATTGTTCGGGAGCGGCAAAAAAGGCCGGAAAAGTGCCAACGACACCAGGTGACGACAATCCCGTCGCTGTCATCTCAGCTCAAACCGTCACGGCTACTGTTCAGCAGTGTGAAAGGTCTCATCACCAAAAATCATCGCCAACCGGCTAGTTTGCCTAAGAAGCCATCCGTTTAACAATTGTATATTCGTCATAATAAATGCAGTTATCGTAATTTCCGTAGGCATTAAGGTTGGTGTACTTCTTGATTTTCTGGACAGCATCTATCACGCATTGGACGTTCTATTTATTGGACGACCGATGCAACCTACAACTGCCGCTTCTAGGCAGGCACAGGATGTGCTCATAAGAAAGCTGTAGCAAAAACGTCACTATGTAGGGCCACATCGAATTAATACTCTGAAGTATGATTTTTAAACTCATAAGTTTAACAAGTAATAAAAGCAACTACGCAATAGGTATATCAACGGCCTGTAACTACTATTATTGCAACTTTTTTTAAGGGGGTTGAGGGTTTAAAATACTACTATTACAACTAGAAACCAGTTCCTGTAGGACATCAACCAAGATCGGATCGTGTTTTTTTGACGCAAAAAGGGAACCACTTCGTAGCTTGGTGGTGGTAGACTATGGCTGTGGTAATTTAAGCACATTATTAACGATTAACTCCAAGTCATGCCTTTCATAGCGGGATGCTTTTAAACGATAGGTATGTACTAAATGCTGGGGAAAGCCTTGGAGCGAAGTATACGATACAGATCATGTTCGGCTAGACCCAATGGTGAACTCCTTTTGCAATTAGAAATGAAACTATATATGAATACTCTTCGCATTCTGAAAGCTTCAAGGCATAGGCGAAAACTACAGATTCCCACTGTGTCATCGAACTAGCTGGATCGGAAAATTTGTTTCATTAACGGATATATACTCCGCAAAATAATCAACGCATACCGATGTTCCCACTCGATGTTGATAGTCATAGAAAAGGGCACAACGCTAACCGGAAGTGCTTATACTTAGATTGCAGATCACCAGCTAAGCCTAGCGCCTCAAACGCCTTTTAGGCATAGAGTTACTACACGATTTTGAACAGATGTAAGTCTATGCGGAACTTGGTTCAACTTGCGTCGGTTCTTTCGACATTTGTCCAAATAGTAGATAAAGTTATTGTTACACCGAACGCGGTTGGATAGTTTGTCTCGGGAATGCTTTGCCGCACGTAAAAGCGACAACATCACAAGTCTTTCAAGACGACACGTGTGGTACGAACGAAGCTATCCAGATTGGTTATTTTCCTCTTCATTGGGTAAGATCATTCCCTCCGGATGTCAGGCCGCTACAACTGCAATGTTCTATGTTTTATTTTGTAATTACTCGAGCATCTGTATATCTGACATATATGTATGTGTGTATATTACATAAGCATTGATAAAAACGCCGTAGATAAGATTGCACGTTGTTGTGCGCTAGCTTGAGCTATATTTACTATGCCGGGCGTGTGCTAATGCCGCCAAAGGCAGGCCAATATGATCAGCTAAATTTGGTTAATTGTATGCGTTGTTTATCGTTAACTCTCGTAGACATGCTGCGTCATCTATCGCGTCATCTTCCTGTGCCCCATAAATCAGCACAAAATGCGAGCGTGTCTTACATGATTCACTCGCGGATGAGCTAACACTCTCATACATATGTATCTGCACTGCGTTGCCGCCGCTGCCAAGATCGAATATTAGTAAAGATTACACAATTAGTAGGTATACACGTTCGTCGCACATGATCACTGGTAGTAGTAGCTCTTTAGCGCCTATATTTTTCAGCCAAAAGGAACAACGGACGAGATCGCGTCTGTAAAACGTTTCCACTGATACTACAACGGCGTGTGTGTGTGTGTCTGCCAGGCTTGTGCGCAGGTAGCAAGCAGTAATTGAAGCTTAAAGTTGGCCGAACACGCTATTAATGCGTATTGCCTTTAAATGCGGACGCGATATCTAGAGATGCTATTTCGTCCCATGCCACGAGGTTTACTCACAGTAGTTAACTGGGTGACAGCTCTTCTGTGACAACGACTGCAATCGTTGTTACTCCATTACAAATTGCGCCGCTTCTCTTTTGCGCCTCGCGTGACGAAACTATGATGGCGCGTGTATTCTGGTAGTAGTAGTAGTAGTAGTAGTGGTAGGCCAGTTACGCCTCATTGGCACGCCTAGCAGCCACCTCAATTCCAGCAAGCTAAGCAAATGCGTATGAACTACCATGTGTAGCCATTCCTTTCTCATGAACAATTCGAATATGGACACGACTAGTCGGCAGTAAATACCTATTGTCGCCGGTCGACGATAGGCGATTTATAAGACTTAACAGCACACTATATTACGAATCAACTTGCGTTTTCCCGCTCTTGAGAGGTCTGCTGCGAGCTTTTCGTAGCGCTTTTGCGAAGTACTCTTGTGGTATTCAACAATAGATACGTAAATATACGTACGTCTTTGCCCGACATAGGAAGCACAAACTGCGCGATTTCGAGACGACCAGTCCTCACATACAGAAACAAAGCACACCGTCGTATTTGTGAGAAATGTATTTTCGCCCCATGCACACCTTTCCATACGACGCCCGTCATCGGCGACCCCGTCTTGAAAAAGTCCGGGGTCGATCTCCGCCATTCGGCTGTCGTCTTGTCAACAAAACGCTGCACGCCGTAAGAGGTAGACCTTCTTAGGTGGAGGCCATGCTATTTATCAGGAATAGCGCACTGGGTGCCATCGAAATTGTCGCTAGCAGTTTGTAGCAACAGCTCTGTTCGGTAATCCCACGCCAAGAACCGGGCTTCATTCCGTTTCACCCTGAAAAGTAACTCTGACACGAGTTGTAAGTTGAGCCGAAATTACGATTAAAGTTAATCGCCTCAGAAAGCAGATAAGACTGCGACTGCACGTAAACAAATACGATGCAACTGCGTTATTTTTCTTCCTATATTCTACCGTGTTGACAGCTATGAGGTTCAGTGACGCTTTGCCACATTTCTACATTTCTAATACCCTCATAATTCACTAATGACCCTGTGCTTAAAACTTCAGCAAACAAAAACATAGATAAACAAAAACAACGGTATCGGCTGAAAATAACCATTTGTAAAAATTCATAGCAACAAGCAATCGTCAGGACCTGGTTTGTAGCGGCGGTATTTTGGGCGGCGAATATTAACACTGTTCTGAACGGGGCGCTGCCGTGGCAAACATGATCAAGAGACGGGACTACCGCAAATGTAAGTCCCGGCCTTGCTGATTGTTTCTGTGGGATGTGGTTGGTGTAGTCCTGCTGCTACATTCTTCCGCTGGAGAACACAAGATTTGGCTTGACGGATTTGCGTTTTGCACACAAATTTACAGTTGCGCCAGTTAATATATTTACACATTTTGCATTTGCACCAGTACATATATCTACACATTTTACAGTTACATATTTGTCTTATCGCATCTTAGACACACGTTTCTGTGTGCGGAAAGATTTCAAAGGAATTGATTGATTATACCTGTTTTACCTTAAAAAAATGTATACTACAAATTTATAGGGATAATAGCTATATATTATAATTTATAGGCTTTGAGATATTAGCTAAACATTATAATTTATAGGTATCGTCCCTACCAAATGATATCAAACTACCCTCCCGAATTCCTACGGGGACGTGAGCGATAGAATTTCTTGAGAAAGGGAGCCCTAAATGGACGGCAAGTGGTAGGCAGGACTCTGTCTGCTCGTTCCGTTAAAAACAAAAAATGACACAAGCCTGGTGTAGCGACGGTGAGAGCGGCTGACCACCGTGGTGAGAGGGAAGGAAATTTCCGAGAAAACCTTTGCCTCTCATTGTTTTGGAACGCAGGCAGGGTAAGACGCACGTAAAATTATTCATTAATCGAAAGCTGTTTGTACGCGGCAAACAGATATTTGAGAATAGTTAGTGAAACTATACCACTGAGAGTCAGCGGCCATGCTGCCACAAGAACCATTGGGCAAGCCCTAGATGTCCAAATACGTCCGGCCCTCGGTGCACTGAAGATACACCTCACGGCGATTACAAGCCCGTAGGAGACGGAGAATAGTCTTAGGAATTGAAAAAATATTTCTCAAAGAGTTTGATTAAAGACAACCTCATTGAAAATTGCTTATATTAGGCCCGATGTAGTATTCCAAGATAGCCTTCCGCCTAAACGGGATAGAACACCCCATATTACTGGAGACGAGAAGGAGGTCTGACTAAGTATTTTCGACATTGTAATGTTGGAATGATACATTTGGCATAAAGCGAGCTGTGTCCCATGGAGCGTGACATACTGCTCACCAACGGCCCTTTGAACCACGTGAAAGAACACCAGGTAGGGCTTAATGGCGTTGACAGCAGAACCCAGAACTTTCAAAGGTCTTTATAAGCTCTCCCACGCGTACAATAGCAACACGTATATCGCCGTCAAGCTAGGTCGGGTCAAGACAAAATAGCATTGAGGTGTCATCCGCAATGCTATTTCGTCTTGACCCGACCGCACTATCCTCCATCCCCTACGGGCTTGGAACTTAACCTGAGGTATATCTCCAATGCGCCGAGGGCCGGACAGGTTGAGATATCTAGAGTTTCCCCGACAGTCATTGTGGCAGCATGACTGCTAACTCTCAGTGGTATGGTTTATCATCTATTCGCAATGAACATCGCTCAAAGAAAATTCGATCAACAACAGGGATCGAACCGGCGACGCCCCGGTAGATGACAACCATGACTAGCGCACTAGTCCTCTAGACCACGCCGCCACCTGAATTTGGATAGACTGACGCCGTCAAAGAGTGGGCTCCCTTACGGATTATGCATCTTGGCTAGATCTTGCAGTTTGCAGCCATATGCCCCGATTCGCCACAATGTTCTCAGGGTACCTCGTTCCTGCAAAGTGCAGCATTATAGCCAGTCTATGGCATCAATAACAAGAGATACATTAGCCCTCGCGCGTACAATGTAATCTTGTAAGCTTTGCACTGTTTTTTTAGCACCTCCCTTGAAGGAAATCAGCCCAGCGTCTTTTAGAGCTGATAGTGTCTCATCTTCGAAGGAGCCACGGTCATGTTTCGTGATTCTGACCCAGTTGGTTCTCACTTTTTAATCGCACAGAGCAAAGAACTGGCACTGTGGGGTGCCAGTTCTCTGCTCTGTATGGTGGCCGGGATGCCGAGAAGGCTACGAAGCTCCATAACCCTCTTCGCGTTGCCCAATCTGTCTTTGCATACATGAGTATGTAGGCCAAATTTATATTCAGGTCTGAAGCAAGGGTGCAGCTAAAATATCTTGCTACATAACGACAGAAGGTGCCCTTGAAACAGTCCACTCGTCAAGGTTGCTATACCACCAGCTGTTATGTCCACATTGCGTGCCACTAAAATATAAAATAGTCTTATCGCTGTCTTCATAGCGTTTTCACGAACGGCGACAAGGTAGGCCTTTGTTTTTTCAAAATTTCTTTGCCGTGCTTCTGTTACCGCGTGAGACCTGAGAGAAGCCCATACAGTTTCACTAAAGAGAAGAAATATTAAACAAAATGACGATGGATGCATTTAGGCGCTATGGGTGTGCTACGGGTATCAAAGCTTATTATCTACAGGCATCTAAAATGTAACTGTCAGACCGGTTAGAGGATAACAAATACAAAATACTGCCGTCCCGTATTCTAGTGACGTCACGACTTTTACTCTTCGACGTAGTATTTAGCAACAAATATTGTGACAAGGGTAATCTTCCCACTTTCCCATTCAACGGTGCTAATAGGCTACGAGCCACTACTGCCAGTGCTAATCGATCTGATAGACAAAGGCAACAATGACGACGCACACGGCCAGCAAAAGATACCCAGACCATGTTGTCTCTATTAAGATGCCGCTTGTCTGCTCGTCTACCCGCACATCCCCGGCTTGTGATAATGTGTGTCGAGACAAGACTATCTCCATGCGATTATCGGCGCTATCGCGGACTACGATTGTAGTCCCTCTATGTATGCCCCGCTATCTCGATCGGGATAACGCCGATAAGATGACAAAAGCGATATGATAAGGCGATAGGGTGTGATTAGATTAGATTAGATAGATACCTACTGCGCTTCTGTCAGATAGGACTCTGACGCGGGCGGGCGGGCGGATAGGGTTAATCTCGGGGGATCCCGCCGGCGACACGCTACGCTATGAATAAGCAATATTCTCAAAAGCATGTTTACGTTTTCCAATAGGCTCATTAGGGTTAGCCGCGGCCTGTGATGGTCTCAAACAATCATGTAGTTCAAGATTATAGTCCAACGGTATGCCACGACTCTCTTCTGTGCAGGACGTCGTCAGTGATGACAGGGAACTGTGACATTGGGCACTACTGCAACCAAGAGAGCATGTGATCGGCTGGGGGACCGCGGTGAATGTTTGGTCTATGCTTACGATTTCAATTTCAACAGCAGAGAGAGAGAGACGTCTGGTCATTAAAAGTAGTTCGCGCCTCTCTGCAAAATGCACCGCAAGCGGGCCTCTGCCATCGAATCAAAGCACTTCGCCACAGTGCTAAAAAGACCGATAGGACGGAAAGACCTTTACGCTTTGAAAGATGAGGTCCGCTATTTTTTGCATGGGATAGGAACTTTAATATGAATAATGCGTTTCTGGCTTTGGGCATTGCGTCTGGACGCTCCCTAAGAAGCAGTTTTGTGGCCATGGAAGGAAGCCCGTCAGGGCCTGGCTGTTCTCCGGACTTGAGATGGGCTTCCGCCAATTACTTTCCTCCTTGGTGTGGGGTGGGGGCGCTCCCTTTGTTAGCCCACACGGGACCATTTTCAGTTCCATTATAAACCTTTCCAGATTGATGTTTTGCTATTTTAAATTCTCCTAGTAGCAGGACTTTCAGCTATTCAAAATAACCAATAAGCTTAGTAAAGGCGTGGTTCGTGGTTGCCGGCATGCCCCGCACGCGGAATACATTCTCAGCGTAGGCTGCGTCTGTCTTAAGCAACCGCATGGACACGTTACCATAATGTTTTGGTTAAGAGTAACTTAGTTATTCTTTCATAGTAGTAATACATTCCTATCGTTGGCTACGTCTGCTTTAGAAAATCCTAGCCAGTTGATACTTTGATCATAAGAGTAGTAGTCTCTATTTCCTTTTGAGTTTAAGAACCTCGAGCTTTTTTTTTGCTAGATATCGCCATGTAGCCCGCCTCTCACACGAACTGATTGGTAAGACGGAGGCTAAGGAATGTCAAATACTATTTATTTATTACCGCCCATTATTGTATACATATAAGAAAATTTAACAACATCTAATAGTACTGATACAATGTAATCTTAATGTTTGACAATTTAGAGCTATGTTATTTAGACCAATAGTTATTTCCTTGTAGTTACAGGCAAAAGATCGACCATATTTGATTGATTTTGAATTCAATTATGTGTCCCCAGGAACTCCCAAAAATAAAAAAATAAAATTATTGTTGCTGTATCACGGAGACATTTTACATGATATGTACCCTGGGAGAGTGGCGGGCAATAGCTACGATGCGTCGTCTTCCACAGTGAGAGCGGACTTCGTTAAACGGAAGGGGCATCGGCTCTCGCTCTAATAACGTCTATAGACAATAGAAACCGACCGGTTATGCTCACTGTACCTGAAGCAAAACGATGAACTCTCCCATTTGGTTGCGGCTTTTATCGTGTGTTATAGGCAAGGAGAGTAGATCTCAACTATTTTTCCAAAATAGCGCAACATTTCGTTTAATTTCACTAAGCAACTATAGATGTGTCATGACAGTGAGCAGTTAGGCAATCATTCGATGCCAATAGGAACTATGTTGGCTTTCTCAAAACGGGTAAGAGTCATAGGCTTCATGAGGCTGGTTGCATAACTTATAATAACTCGGGCCTTTTTTTCGCCTACGCTTGCCGTGTCTTAGCCTTGGAAGAGACTAGATGAGATCGGCGTCGGGCAACACATAAAGCGGCACCTTTTAGGTTAGTGGTGTAGTAGTCAGGGTAGCTTATCCAGGATGTCACCTAGCTTCTGGTATGCAGAGTTAATCGCATGTACGATCCTCTGTGGTGTGGGGGTCTATTTCATGTGTTGGAGCATGTCTGAACTGTATAAGTAATTCATTAGGAAAAATATGACTTTTTTCGCTTCGCTAGCCTACTCGGGCTCTGTTTACTGTCGTTACACGCGCTCCCACAGATGTATTGTTTCGTTCGAAACAATACATTCGTTCGAAAACGTTCACAAAAAATGCAACATTTGCGAACAAGTTCCACAAAAAGAGCCAACAAGAGGGTAAGACCCATTGGACGCCGGAAATACTTTGGCAAGTTCTCTAAAGTCCTATATAATAAGAATCCAAAGAAAGAAAATAACTTTTTTGACGCCGGAAATACTTTGGCAAGTTCTCTAAAGTCCTATATAAGAAGAATCCAAAGAAGGAAAATAACTTTTTTGACCCTTCGAAGTACTTGCCTAAGATGCAGTTCCGGGGGCACCAAGGAGAGTCCGTGGTGGATTGGAAATTATGAAATCTTTTTTTAGGTATGAAGAGCCTTCACTTTTTAAACAGATTCCGAAGCCAACCAGCAATTTACTATGGTTGACTCACACCTAAAGCGACTGGCTCTGCGTGCTATGGGTAGAAGGTATTCCATTTAAATACGTGTATTCGCATAACCATTGATAAGTTTAAGTGCTTTTTATGCTCCTCCTCATCATCATAATTATCATCATCATCGTACGATTGACAGTTATCTTGCTTCGAGTATATCTCTACACGATTGAAAAATGAAACACACATAAGCCGTTTGTGATTGGTCTCGAGCGGACCGCGTGAACCAAGTAAGGGTTCAGTTTATTAAATGCGATTCATACGAAATTGATCACAGAAAGAGGACAACACAGCGTCCGTGTCGTTGACGGGCACCGCCGCTAAACCCCGGCTAAATGCCGGCGAAAACCGAACTAGAAGCGGCGACGGCTCGCGTAGTACGCAGCTGTCATAGTGTGGATCAACAACGCCCTATGAACGCAGGCCTATCTACATTGCAGCATGACCATTGCATGCGTAGCTCTCTGTTTTGCCTGTTCTATTATGCTTTTTGACTCCCTACCACCAATTGCAAGTCGTCGTATCCTAGGCCCCTGTCGATCAGACTTCACTTTGCGTCCTCTGGTTAACCTCTAAGCGGATTTTGAGGTTGGATCTTCTGATCCTTCTTCTGATCTTTTGCTTCTTCCTCGGCTGTCGTTGCTGCTTCTACTGCCGATGCTTATATTTCGCGTTGTTTCATGCCAAGTATGATTCTCTCCACCCTATTGGCTAGCTCTGAGGTGATGTGTCTAATTGTTCGTTAAGTAAGTTTATTGACAGTAAAGCGTTAAAGCGTGACCAAATATGATAGGGCCGACAGGGATACTTGGTTCATGAGAAAGGATGATGGCTTGATCTATTCTACCGTCGTTTGCCTGCGCGCTGCAACGTGGCATCCGTGGCCTGCGCATGAGCTGCTCCACATAGCACAAGGGAACAAACATTGTGATTGACCCGTTTGTTCGAACCTCGCCATTATCGTTGAGTCGGTGGACGCACTTATATGCCAGCTGTTTAGGCTCAAACAAGTTAACAGTAGGTGTTAGGTAAGAAAACAAGTGTCTAGCTGTCGAATGGGGAGCTCTCCCAAAGGAGGTCACCGGATTTTGCGAGTCATCGAGCCGTAACAAGCCAAACGTGAAACGCCGATCAAACCTACCTAAACGCAGACCTCCTATTTCTAGCAGGACATGTTATTTGCAAGTATTGTGCTGCTTGACGCTCGTTCAAGTGACGGCGATCGTGAAAACAGCTGCACAGTGAGAAAGGAGGGCAGTTCCTGAGCTTAAGATTCCTTAGTTAAGAATTTCCTAATTTCATCAATATTTAGGCGATTAATTTCACATTTATTCTAGGAATATTTAAGAACTTGTCGATCCGATGATCACTTACGTTGCCCAGAGCCTTAACAGGAATTCTACCGGATAGTAAATAAAGTTATTTAACTGTAAATTTGCATATATGCATTTCCATATATATATATATATATATATAGATATATAGGATATTACTAGGAGAGTGGCAGTTTTCCATTTCAGATAGTAAGTACGATCTTATTAACAACTATAAATATTTTAATTGCAATTATAATGACTGAGACTGTATAGATGAGTGGTGGTATATTCACTGTTTATCCAGAATTGTGGGCAGCTGTTTAGAGCGATTACATATATATATATATATATATATATATATATATATATATATATATTGTAGTAAAACAACTAAAATGTGTACTAAGTAAAACTAACTCTTAAACAAAGCTGGGAGTACGTCAGATGAACATATAATGTAAGAAGATTACAAAGCTGTTTACTCGTCGTGACGGCCACGACAATAATGATATTGCTAGCCATAGGCTACACAAAATGCGGCTTTTTCCCGCTTCATTTCACGAACTGGGTACAGATTCGTATTAAAGATAATAGTCGTTGTAAACTCGGTAATTATACTCAAAGGGCTAAAGTTTGACCAGTTGTGCCAACTCGAAAATGCATTTTCTCGGACTAGAGTAAGAGTACTGCGCAGATGCACGTACGTGTAGATGCATATGGCGTAACAGATAAGCCCTGTCATGTGTACAATGTGGCGTATAAAAAAATTAAGCGGTATAAATGAAATGCTGAGATCGGCTTACTCGTAAGTTTCCTAGATAAGCACCTAGCGGGTAAATACGCTTAATATCGTTGGTAACGTCGTTAGTATCGTTGCTGTTATTGTTGTTGTTAGTGGTTTGTTGTTGTTTAGCTGTTGCTGTTGTTTTGTTGTTGTTGCTATGATCAGATTACTTACTGCCTTCATTTGACTTGACGATATATAAATTGTAAGATCGAATTATTTGCGTCTGTGTCAAGCCCGTCTCCCGATGTTATGCATTAACCCCCCCCCCAGCTTTCGCACCACTTTCCGCCTCGATTTGCAAACATCTTTTCCACGAAACAGCATCTGGTTGCTTTCGTATCTTGCCTTATCCGTGTCTTCGCCGTTGCTGCTCTCTTCCTGCCGGGTTGGTAATCACAAACACTTTCGGTTTAAGCTAAAAGCTTCACCTGGTGCTTTCATTTGCAGTATGACGGGCCGCTTATCTGACACTAAATAGGCGTTTCTTACGTCGAGTCTAGCCGTTTTTCTTGTAAATTAGCAACATATAGTATGCTACTAAATGCAGGTGTTTTACCCGATATTTTTGTGTCCGTATGCTGTGTATAAATGCAAATGTATGCATATGTGAACACACACACATATATATATATATATATATATATATATCTGAGCAGATATATATTTGATTATGCCTAGGCATGTGTATACGGCGGATAACTGTGGTTACGTTTAACACTGCGCTTCTGAACAACTTTCCACTGCCTACACATGTGTTCGCATTATCGACATCTGTGCCTGAAAACGTATTCAATGAGTATCCATCGTTTTGGCTGCTTATACTATCAGTACATGATCATGGTTTCCCATCATCTAACACTTGATTCCATAGCGTACGCTCGCAGATAGCTACTGTTCGTATTGTTATCGTTGTTAATGTTGTTGTTAATGATGTTATTACCGCTGCGTTTGTTACGGATTTACTGGCGCTATGTATATATATATGTATATATATATTTAAATATATGCAAAACGCTGGAAATTTCAGATAACATCTAACGCTACCAGGAGCCGCTACGTCACCATGTTAGTGGTACGTCAAATAGTTCAGCCAATCTGAATTTCGTTTTTTTTTCGTTTCTCTGTGTACAATACATTTTGCCGTAAGATGTTTGCGGTTGTTGTTTTGTTGTTGTTGTTGATGATGCTGATAGTATTGTTGCTGTTTTCACTGTTGTTCCTGCTATCGGCGTGGCTGCTAACAGCGACTGTAATGGTGGCCGGCATGACCGGTGACGCATTGCCGACGGCATTATTACACGCCCTGAACGACCTGCATGAATTTCCTCAGCAGTGTCCAGTCGCCCTTGACTCCAATCTTTCCGCCCATATAGCCTTTCAGAGCAGACATTTTGCCGAGCACGATCAGCGTGAGGTCGTCTGATGTCATCTCGAGCGTAACGTCAGGCTTAATGGCGTCGACTTCGGTGGGACCGGATTTCACGTCGACATCACCTGTACGTGGCAAAAGTGAAGTCGTGACAACTCAGACTCAACGCCACACCAAGCAGTCCACTCACTGCAAGACTGAGTGAGTGCGAAACAGATCCTGGACCATACACTCAAAAGTTTGCCGGTTAAGTTAGACGGCTAGATCTTTATAATTATGCGCACGGGTGTGTGCGTGTATACCAACAGAAATTCATAATATAGTACCATACAATATTTTATTCTAATTTCAGCGTATTCCGTGCGGCGTTCACTATTTGATACGAGCTATTTGCTTGTCGTCAATATTTGTACTGTTCAAACCCTGGTTACCTATAGTAAACTCGTGCAAACAAGAGAAATATTTGTATAACGTAGGTTGGTCAAAATCGAGCTCATCCGATGTCTCACCTATGATTCTAGTATTCTGACTATTTCCTATTCGCTAGACAACGTTGAATGACTCTAAGAATTTTCGTTCGAACACGCCGGTATGCTCAGTTTCTACGTCGAACAGTCTCGCAACCGCGCATTTTTTGAAGTAATGTCCGGCCAGCCACGGTATAGCAAACATTTTAAATTTCACTGTCGGTTCTAAACAAGACAGTTTCGTCAATTCCATTGGGAAATTTCTGTTTTAAATCGACGACCTAATTAGGTCTCGCCACTCTGGGTATGACTGCTCTCCCTCTCTCTCTCTCTCTCTCTCTCTATATATATATATATAAATATATATATAAATATATATATAAGGTGGATCATGACATACCCTTGTCGAACATGAGGCAGACGGGGAAGACGTTTTTTGTATTGCCGCTGGCAGCACCCCCGTGTAGGAGAAACTTGTAAGAGGCGGTCACCCCGTTGAGCGCGTCGTGCTTTGCGGCGTTGATAGCCAGCTGCTGCAGAACCATCGTTAGCTGACCGAACTGGCCGTCATTCGGTACCGCCGGAACGATATGAAGAGCTCCCGCTTCAATGGCAAAATGAGTATGACGTTGTCGGAAAAAAAAACAGTCTTTATTAGCCTTTCTAAAAGCAGCACGGCAAGCGAAGAGACACTAGAAGCGAACAAAGTTCTAAACCGCAAAACCAATAATTGCCGTCCTAGTCTTGATGAGTAACCGCTATAATGCTCCATATCAGATCAGTAACAGCTATAGTTTTGTTAGGGCTTTCATAAGTGTAAGTCTATGGTTATAAGGTACACAAATCCTTCTTCGAAATAATCTGATAAATTTGAGAAGTCAGGAGTTCAGTTACTAACGCAATCTCTGTAAACATACTGAAGGATAGTAGCGGCCCAAGGTACTTTACCAAGATTACATTATGCTCATCGGTTTTTCAGTCGAGCCTCAACCTAATCACATTACAATTCGCATAACCACTAATGAGGAAGGGGGGAGGATTCGTATAAACCAGTGGATCGCTTTATGGGCGCGCGAGGAATCGCACATCGATATACCGCTACTACATCGAATATCTACCTCCTTACTAGAGGTCCGAATCTCGACTACCTTTTGGTGGTTTTCCGTCAAGGATCTTTCCTAGCAGCTTGGGTGGTTTGTCTTCGTCATCGTCAATCGAGAGGCCGAGCGCGGTTTTTATAATCTTCACGATAGGAGTGATGGCGTTGATGGGCTCCGCTTCCCGGACCACCTGGTCCAGTTGACTGTTCACGACAATGTAACAACCGCAGGATGAAGAGAAAAGATTAAAAATAAACCAGTCGTAACACGGCCACAAACGCCCGCGTATTAGAGGTAACTCAACGACGAGGTTGTATATATACACTATACTAGGCTTGATAGTGATCCATAATGTCAACATGTTTACAGAAAAAAAAATTGAATGCTAAAGCGCCACTTGGGGGTAACAAAAGCTTGAACATAATTTTTACGCGGTACGTACATGCAAACCTTGGTCACCTCGAGGCCCCACGGAATGATGCTGTCGTTCAGCTTTGTCTGAAAATCGCCACACAAAATCCAAGTCCGTTTAGTCTCAGTGGAAAATAGTGCGGTAGCACCAGTTAGTACCTCAACTACGATCAAACAGTGGTGTATGGCCTTAATTTCGGCGTAGTAAGTATTAAATGAAATACTCTATAACGATCTATATTTATTAAAGTTATTTTTCTAATTAGCAGTGCATATGTCCGGACTGTACAAAATAGAAAACTGTAAAAAATACATATATATATTAAATAAGTCAAAAAGTTCGTCGGCTTTTTTACCCGATTTTAAAGAGCCTTATTTATGCAGACAACAGTATTTTTATTCAATGATATATTGACCGTTTTGTTCGATAACCTTCGCCCATCGCCTCGGTAGATCCATGATTCCTTTCTCCCAGAACGTCTTGTCCTTCTCGTCGAAATACTGAGTGAGGTGATTTTTTTATAGCCTCCAAAGATTCAAATGTTGTGCCATCAAGGGAGTTCTGGAGAGACCTGAACAAGTGATAATCAGATGGTGCGAGGTCGGGACTATAAGCTGGGTGCGGCAGCACATCCCAGTCAAACTCCGCCAGTTTTTGCCGGGTGGCCAAACTTTTGTGTGGTGTCTCCTTATCATGTTGAAAAGTGACGCCCCACCTGTTTGACAATTCCGGGCGCTTCGTTGCTACTGCAGCCTTCAAATCTTCGAGTTGTCTGCAGTAGACGACGGAGTTTATCGTCTGACCCATTGGAAGCAGCTCAAAATACACGACGCCCTTACAGTCCCATCAGCAGCACAGCATAACCTTCTTCTGATGAATTTCGGGCTTAGGGATAGCTGCGGCCTGAGAACCTTTGGGGACCCAACTTCTTTTCTGTGTTACGTTTCTGTAGAGTATCCATTTTTCATCGCCGGTTATCAATCTCCTCAGAAATGGCTCATTCGAGTTCTTCCGGAGGAGTGCGTGACAGGTATCGACTCGCTCTTCAAGCTGCCTATCATTGAGGTCGTGTGGTAGCCAGATATTCCGCTTGCACGAGAACCTGCATCATGGAGGCGGTTCCAAACGGTTCCGTGGGAGACTCCCGTTACATCTTCAATTTATTTTATGGTCAAACCTAGGTTCGAAGTAACCAGGCTTATGACTTCGTCGGTCTCCACAACATTGGGTCATCCTGACCTCGGTTCATCTTCGAGATTGAAGTTTTCAGCTTTGAAACGGGCGAATCGCTTTTCGACTGTGGATTTGTCTACTGCGTTTTTGCCGTAGACTGCACATATCCTCCGGGTTGTTTGCGCTGCACGTATGCCTTCACGGTAGGAGAACAACATAAAGAGTCGAAAATGCGTATTTTTGTCCTCTATTGCAAACAGCTGCCAATTCCGCAAACGAAACGGTAAAGTTGGAACCGGTATACTGTCGCGCCGCCACGGGTCTGCTCCTGAATGTAAACACCCAGCCGCACTCTCAGGCGGCCCTGCTGCAGAGCGCGGGAATTTCAAAAATGTGGTCCCAGAAAGCCGACGAACTTTTTAACTTACCTAATATATATAGATATTTTTTTTAAAGCATTTAGCAAAAGAAAGCTTTAATTGAACGCAAAGGGGAAGATGGAGAGAGGGCTATGTATGGAAGAGTGTGGTGAGGATACAGAGGTTTTGTGTGCCACGGCAGGCAAATATTTACATGCCCCAGTTTACTTTATCGATACATTAGCGTAAATACTGTTGAATATGGCTGAGTGAACAACGTTCGACTTCGTGGCGTCGCCGAACAGGTGGACACCTACCAGCAGAGACGATTCGAGGCTCTCCTTTCGCCGTTCGAGGTCTTCCTGTTCGGCCATGCCGACGACAGACGACAAGCAATGCTGACACAAGAGGCGGACCGTGGCGTCCACCTCCCGTACCCGCGTCACGTACTGAACCGAGTTGACCGACCTGACAGGTGAGCGAACAGGACAGCTCAACCACAGCGCCGTCACCCAACAGGATCTGACCACCCGGTACGAACCATAGCCGTGGGGGTTACCAACCATACGAGAGTGAGAAACGCGCGCTAGTTAGAGGTAGCATTAAAACTGATGAAAAATTATTCAAATTCATTATTGCGACAAAACTGAACAATCTGTTGTACAATCTATCGTACAGGTACGCCTACCCAGTACTGTAGTGTACTGGTAGCATAACGTAATCGAATGTCGTTTCGATCTCAAATCTCACTGATTATCTCGGCGTCTCGGCGCCTACCGATCATCGGCGGCAAGCATTGCTCAAGATATTCGTCCGATCACATCCTCGAAGCACTCTATTCGCGAAATCAGGAAGTAGTTTTCTGTTTGTATTTTCTTTACTTTTTTAACTTTTTTGCACTTGTCGAGTCCGGTGGTGTGGTGCATTCGTCTGCGCCTCGCGACCGGAGGAGACACATAGCAGGTGCGCGGGTTCGAGCCCCACCGTTGCACATTTGTATTTATGGGGGTCCGTCTATGACTACGCAATGCGAAAAGAAGTCCCATGAACGTTAAATCTTGGCTGAGAGTCAGCCCAGAAAGTATTTTTTGGATTCTTTTTTCACTTGCCAATACTGTAGAGTACTTTTTGCGCGGTTGCGTTTACATAAAACAACAGTGATGATGAAATTCTTGAGAGGTGGCGTATAGTCCAATTCGTACCTTGTCTAAGTTTGTTAGAGTTAGTTAAACCAGTTTTTATTGTTAGGTAGAATAAAATGCACAATCCTATTTAGTTGAGTTAGCAATTTATGCCCTCAATCTGGTCACTCTTTACTTCATGGTCACGTTTTGAATCTTAAAATCTATTTGCACATGCATCTTACGCAACTTGGGTGCATGGACCGTAGGGATATTAATTGCTGCGTTTATATATATATAAAAAGGCTCAATGTTTAATTTATGACACAGGAATGCGAAATTACCGAAAGCCAAGTTGGGCTTTGCGTTCAATTCAAAGTTGTATCGATAAAGCCAATAAAACCAGACCGTGGAATGGCTAGTAGATTTTGATCTCGCGCAGCTTAGTCACTCAAGATTCGAGCTGTCGCGATTTTGTTGGAAGTTGGATTTTGTTGGAAGTTGGAAGAGCAGCAATGTCTTTTGGCAGTGGCCAATCAAACGGAGAGACAGGGAGATGCTTCCGGGCTCACGATCGTCCTTGAAATCAGACTCGCTCTGGCTGCCAACCATCACGACATAAGCAAGCCCGATTCGTAGCTTATTTGATGGAATTATTTTTCAAACTCTTTCGCATCTAAATGACAGCGCAACTCGATAGACTAAAATGTTTTGCATCGCACTGCTTCCATGCGGTGACTTGAAGATCATCGCGGCCCCGTTCAGCCCATTTCCGTGATTTTTAAGCGCGTATACGCAAGGGAATCACGACAGTGATGGCAGCATTCGGCTTTTCTACTTTCCCTCTCTTAGTGGGCATCTTCACGATGTGTTTACATGTCTGCGTCGTCGAGTTCGATCTGTAGGTAGCCTCGGGTCTGGGACCGCGGTCATTGACGGATGCCTGCCAAAAGTAAAGCGGCAAAGGCCGTCTGCCACATAGACACAGGGGCCCCTGTTCGGTTTGGAACAAAATAAACGCGCAAAAAATGCCTGCTATATACCTTGCACGAAAGTAAGGGCAAGAGGACAACAGGAGACGACACGACGTTTTATGATTTGCGGATCAAGTCCGCCTAACGAAGTTGCCAAAATGCTAAAACACGGATGGATCTATCTGCCACTTCCGAAACCTGCCGTCAGTAAATAGGGGCGCCAAATCTAGTGAGAACAGCATACGGACCGGACGGCATGCCAAGATTGACGCGACACATCCACAGCCTTGCCAAAGAAGGGGGGTCGGGAAACACAACGAGAGTTTCGGTCGGAAGGCTGATAGACACGTCGTAGATCCGGTTTTGACGTCTACGTGCTTGTGTTTCATCGATTTGCACAACAATGCCATATTCTCTCTCTCTCTCTCTTACGGCGGTTTTCGAAACATATCATATGGCAGATTAAGTAAATTAAAAACTGTTCATTTTAGTTATGCCGGCTGCCGCTTTGGAGTCGTGGCGCAAGATGCTGAAGCTTTTCATGCTGCCCTATCGTTGTCGCAAAGGAACGAATACAGCGAAGTGCTGAATGAGGTCAACTCTGTACGCTTCGCAAGGGGCCCTATGATCTTTGAAGGCGTTTCCCGCGAGTTGGGCGAGATGATGGTCAAACATCTAGGTTGGAGCGTGCTTCATATATAATATATAGAGCATGACGGCGTTCTTGAAGGCTTTCTATATGAGAGCAATCTTAGCCTGTTGTCAGAACCTAAGTGGAGAACTTGTTTTCATTCTTTCAATTTGATGGTTTCAATGTGAGGGATCATCCCTGTTTAAAGCGCCCGTATTGGATTCATTGTGTTTTAAAACCCCCTCGTTTGTGAGGATGTGTTGATTCTGTAGAAAGATGTCATTTCCTAGCTTAACGTGTGGCAATGCATCTTGTAGTCAAAAATGATTATTCAAATAGTGTGCGTATATATATATATATGCAAGTTGAGACTAACCTGCCGAGGCTCAATTTCGATCGTTCGTGGACGCAGGTCTATTTTGCGGTGATTATCCACGCCGGGGAAGACAAAAACAATACCTGAAAAATGTCAAAAATGACATTTGCTGGGTCCCAATTGCTAACTGACATATTTTTAATGCTAAAGGGAGCTGGTGTCCGGAAGTGCGTCTGATATATATATATATATATATATATATATATATATACACATATATATATATGAGAATTGATGATATGCCATACTGCTGAGAGCCACTGATCAGGCTGCCACAATGACTGCTAGCGAAACCCTAGATATCTCAATGTTCGCTTATGCTGCCGCTCTAGGCGCACTTGATATAAACGTTAGCATGTGTCTTTAGATATACATGTCAAGCAGAGAAAAAATCCATCTGTATACATGGAGTGTTTTTATTACGGCAAAAAAATGGTTACGGCAAAATGCTGAAGTGCAGTGATCTGGTTTGTCCGTTCCACACTTTGGCCATCGACAATCTAATTGACTGAGCGACATACACCGCTTCTAACAGTGGTGCAGCAACATACTAGAGGCTCCTTTCTAGCCGCCGTTATTGTCACCAACAATCGATAGTCTAGAACGCTCTGTTGAAATGACCAAAATAGCCATATTTCTGGACAGTACTCGCGTTACTTACTTTACGCGTTAATACCGTCTTAGGCTGACGTTTGAGCCAGGAAAAAATTGCCGTTATCTTGCACTGATTCGGTTTTGCCTGAACGCGAAATGAAGAACGCGTTTAAAGCTTGATTAATTTCTGAGCTTCCGTGCTTATCACTTCAACGATATTATTACTATCATTATTATCACCTTTCAAGCGCATTTAAGAACTTACCGGGGCCCTGAACAGGCATGAGCTTCCCGAGTCGGAAGATCGCTATTCGTTCCAAAGATGTCACTCGCTGCAACAATTGATATTGGCAATAAAGCATTTGTTAATTGAAGTGTTTGGCTTTGGTCTTGATTAACAAACGCTAATATAATATATTCCTTAGACTTACACTATATATATATATATATTTGCATGTTTATGCTAGACATATCTATTCCGCGTATGTTGACGGGTGTGTACCGACCTTAACGCAGAGCCATCCGGTAATCGGGAAGGTTACAACGAGGACCACGTAGCAGAGAACGGTGACAATGCCACGAATTACAGTGCTCTGCCAGGGCTCCTGTTCGCATTCTATGCACGAGTACATAGTGAGGAAACATACATAAATATACACATGTAAGTGGCCATATAAACTAGAAGAACCTATAAAGTCTATATGCGTGCCCGCCTAGAGCCATCTAATAGAGATTCTAAACAAACCTGCCAATTCAACTCGCGGCGTAAGCGAAGCCGATCTTTTACGTAGGAAACCGGAAATCGGTCACCAAATAACCACATTTGTTATCAGTTGCTTAACAATTACTGACACTGACCGAATTATACCGACGGAACATTCTAAATAAAATTCCGCTAAGTTCGGATAATATCTGCTGCTTCCACTGCTGCTGACTGTGGTCGTCATGGACTAGTTTTATTATCAATATGATTATTGACCCGTTGTGTTCGACACTCTGTTGAACGCCTACACTCACTCACCGGTGATGTCAACCACATAATCCTGGTCGTTGTACTTGAAGACAGTATTGTGTTTCTTATCAGTGTTGAACGTGTGGGCGGACCTGAAGTCGAACGCCGAAGTGTAGTCGAAGACGAAGTCCTTGTCCTGGTCGTCGTTCGATTTGGCCTTCGTGCAGAAGAACTGCCTCAGGCGCACCATCTTGCAGCCGGTTGGTGGGGCCGGTCCCGATAGATATTCGGCTACCCTCGAACGTGCAGTTCCGCAGGCTGAGGCCTGGTCGAGTCGAACCCCTCAGGCAGTCCTTCTTCTTATTTTTCTGCTGCTGCTGCCGCTGTGGATGTTGTCGCACTTCAGTTTAAGATTGAAGCGTGTGTGTGTGTGGATGTGGTGTATGTTCATACACGAGGGTCTTCGCGAATTCACAACCACGCAACCAGCAGAAGCAGCAAGGTTGCTGCTGGAACATCGGCAGAAAACACCACTAAGATGACAAATCTTGTCCGTCAAAATTCTGCCATTTGTTTATCCCACTCTGTGTTGTTGCGTAGTTATGTTCTGTCTCTCGGTCTCTCTCTCTCTCTCTGGCACTTCCTCGCTTGCTGAGTTTCTCTTAGCCTGTCTCTTACTCAGCTGGCTCTCCTGGATCTGGAAGCGCAGGCCCAGCGGAAAAGTTGGCGCTAAAGCGTCGAGAGCGCTATAACGGGTCGGCCCCCCAGCGAACACCACCACCGAGATCAGGCTGTGTGGTCCTGAGCTGCCTGACAATACTGCTGTTAGCCAGCCTGTTGGTTTCCTGTCGACGTACTACTGTAGGATGAAGGGCCTGAGTGGAAGAACAGGGGGTCGTCGGTCACGCAGGCCAACACCAGTCAACAACAGCAGCAGCAGCAGCGGCAGCTAAGCACATAACACCACAACGTCACAAAGACAGGAGACCAGCTGTACAGCGAGCGTATCCAGCGTAACCAGCTGTAGCGGACGACGACTGCGATAACGACGAGATCGCATAGAGGAACGAAGAGGCGCGAGAGCGGCAGCTGTAACGGCGGCGGCGGCTCGCAACTCAGCCCCGGTCCCGAAAGATGGCGGCCGCCCACCCTGCCTGTCTGCGCGATGGGCCGGTCGCGCGGCCTCTTTCTGTAGGTCTATATAGCCACACTGCGGGCGCTACGTCGTAGCAGGCGGACAGTAAGCACCTGACTGTCACAGGTCCCAAATCAGCGTCGGTCGCATGGGTTCTTTTGTTATTGTACTGTTCAAGTTTCTCTGATATATAATATATATATATATATTTTTTTTTTATTTCCCAAATACCTGTGTGCTTTGACCACTAGCAGTACAACTTTTTTATGTATATATACAGGGTGTGTCAGGAATATTTGAAGCGCGATATATGGAATTGTAGAGCTTTTTAAAGCAGATGTTTTTTTCCAATAGAGCATAGTCTCTGAGAAGTCTTGTTTCGGATTGAGAGTGAAATTACTACAATTTGTGACACTGGTGTTTTTGCCCGACAAAGGAGCACAAAATGTGCTGTTGCGAGACAACCAGTTCTCCTATACAGAAACTAAGCATACCGTCGTATTCGCGAAAAAAATTTACTTCGTCTGGAGAGCATGTAAGTTGGTCGGAAGATGCGGCAAGGTCGCTTAGAAGAGAATTCGCAAAAAATGAAGTTATTTATTAGCTTCACACCAAATACCTCAAAATCATAACCCGACGACCACTCACAGCGTTCAAAACTAACATATTCAAGCAAATGTGCATTTCATGACGATAATTTTGCTACTAACTTATGGCAATGCGAGCTGTGGTTGTGGAGTGATGACGATTTTTCGTAATTACTTCGCAACCACTCGCAGTTGACATAGATTTGGTACCAAAATGATCGTCATAAAACGCGTTCGCCTGAATGTGTTGAACACTAAGTGTACGTAAGGTAATGATTTTGAGGTATTTGGCGTGAAAGCTAATAAACTACTTCATTTTTGGCGAATTCTCTTCTTAGCGACCATTTCGCATCTTCTGAGCAGACTTGTGTGTCTTCAGAAAAGCAGAATTTTCTCGCGAACACGTCGGTGTGCTTAGTTTCTGTATAAAATGACTAATTGCCTCGCTATTGCACATTTTGTGCTCCTATGTCGGGCAAAAAACACCAGTGTCACAAATTGTAGTAATTTCACTCTCACTCCGAAACAAGACTTCTTAGAGACTATGTTTCATTGCAAAAAACATCTGCTTTAACGAGCTCTACAATTCCGCATATCGCGCTTCAAATATTCCTGAAATACCCTGTATATATACAAGAGCGCACATTTGTTCCCTTTAAGGTAGGTTCCTCGGGCTGCAATGCCACTTTCCCACTCGTCGATTGTTTTAAACACGTCTTTTCGGAATAGAGATAAGTTAATCCTACTAATTAAAAAAAATTATATGCTCAGAACTTTGTCCCTTCAATTTTTTATTCGTGGGAACAGGAGAAAGACGCACGTGAGCTGCATACGGCGATTACGGCGATCAAATAATCCCAAATCCGTAACGACGTATGGGTAAAAATTCGTGAAAGATGGCCTCCTTGTAATCGAAGAGGGCCTTCTGCTCTCGTCTAAAGGTACAATTCGGACATTTCTCGACGGGCTGGAAATTCAACATTTTTGGAATGAACTCCACTACCAGTCTTCTGACGCATAAAATATCGGTCAACGTTTCAACGTTTTCTTCGGTTATTGACGCCGACCGCCTTACCTTATTTCCGCTACTTTACAACATATGATTTGGTTTTTAACACAGAACATTATGCAAAATTGTTGCTTCTCCATTTTCGGCTCCTTAAAGGTAGCCGAATTTCGTTTTCTTCACTTCTTCACTTGAATCAAATTCAAACAATTAACGCAGCCGTTGATGGGCGCAACGTTTGTCGCGTGTGTAGCTGATGAAAAGCCTTTCTAAATCAAACAAACCGGAAGACCTTGGTGATGTAGCTTCAATTTTTAAAATTCAAAGTACTGGACCTTGTCGACCCGCCTTCATATATATATATATATATATATATATATATATATATATATAAAGAAATATTGTGATGATTTATAAATCATTTACAATACGTTTGCACACTCGGCAGTGCTTGCCTTTTCCGATATATATATATATATATATATCTCCTCGCGCTTTTCAGGAGTGGTTGCAGCACTACCTTGTGGAGATGACTTTACCTGGCCACTCTATCTTGCCGGTAAGGCTGCACAGCTTTATGCGGCGGTTATTTTCGCCTCGGAGGCAAATTCTGCGAATCTTCCTACCTTAAACACATAATCCTTAAGCAGCGCCTCTACAAGGGCGTGACAAGCAATCGCATTGCTTCTTATTGCTGGCTCCATTCGCTTAGAGTGTCTGTTCTAGGGACAAGTTTCAAATGTGGTTACAACTCTAAGTTTTCGTAAGAAAGTCAGTAACACGGATACCGAAAGTAAAAACGCACACACAATTTACTTTAGCACTCGAACGACAGCCAGGCAGTGTAAATGCTATTTCATAGAACTATCCCAGCACGAGCTGTAAGATTTAGAAAGGTGAAGACTTGCTTTTCTCGGTCGGTATGTTATTTTTGACAATGGATAGAATATTGCACAGCACATAGTTAGTTTAAAGCGCACCACAAAACGCTTCCCAGTAGAGATCCAATAGGTTACTCTAAAAAATCATCTCTAATTTAATTCCATCGCTACAATGCATCACAAATTGAGCTAGCCATTGGTTTAGAGCAGGGACAACAAGAGCCATAAAAGTATGATATGGGGTAAAATTGGATTTGGGAACCAAACTGCCGCCTAGAAGGACGGCGGCAGTTGGTAATGAGTGGCCACGACATTACGAAGAAAGAACGGGGGCCTGTCCCTAAATAGTCTTAAAGCTAAGAAATGTTCCACGTAATAGGAAACTAAACGTGTTATTCTTAACGTGATGGAAACAAGTACGCTTAAGAAAATTAAGTAAATATTCTGTTTTATAAATATGTATCAGGATTTTTCGATCCACCCTGTATGTCTACATGTAGGGTGTCCGAATAATCAGCAGGAATCTTTTAAAGGTCCCGCGCTCAGCTCTGCTTGCCCTCTCCGCGATTTGTTCACCTTCGTCGACAGAACACGGTAAGGCCAAATCCAAGTTGAAGCATTTCTCCACGAAAAAAACGCGAAAAAAAATTGTGAACATTTATCATGAAGAGGGAAACTCTGTACGGGTATGCTGGCAAGCTAATCGTGCAATTTACAATCGATATAATCGGCCTTGCGAGACCACTATTTGTGAACATATGAGAATGTTTCACAACGCAGATTCAATACCTGATGTCCTAAGCAATGGAGCACCAAGAAGCGCTCGTTCCGCTGAGAGTATCAGTTCGGCGACATGTCTAAAACCTTTCTTTTCTTTCGGGTACCTCAAGCCTGTACATTTTGAGGTCGGATCTAGCGATGAATTTATATATTCAGCTGACGCAAGAGCTCGAAAGCCTTCGGACAAATAGGAGCGGCTAAACTTTGCCAATTAAGCTTCCAAGATAATGCAGGGCCATTAAGCTTTCAAGCTAATGCAGATAATGCCGATTTTGTAAAAAAAATCTTTTTGACCTCGCCCATTTCTATTTGAATAGAAGTGTGAATAAACAAAACTATCGCATCTGGGCAACTGAGCATGGCTTACATGGCTCGCAAAGAGCCTTTACATGTGCCACCTGAGACTGTCTGGTGCGGCTTCTGGTCCGAAAGAATCACTGGATCCTATTATTTTTTACTCCACGGCAAATGATGAGCGTTATTGCAGCATGACCTTTAATTGCATTTGACCGAATTCAAACGGAATAACTGGAAGTAAACACTGGTTCCAACAAGACGGTACCATAAGCTACACAGTCGGCGAAACTTTTTGAGGGTGGGGTTATCTCGCGTAAAGGGAGCATTCACAGGCCTTTAAGATCTTGTGATTTTAACCAGGTTCGACTTTTCCTTGTAAAGTCTTTAAAGACTAAATTGTACGCTAATAAGCCCATTGTCTTAAGCAGACTAAATTGAAGCGTGCATATATTAATATAATTGAGCTTGATTTGGTGAAAACGTAGGTGTGCCATATACAGATTGTAAAAACTGCCTCACTGATAATGTATGCCATTTATATATATACACGCTTGTTTCTGCGTTACTTTAAAAATCTGAGACTATTTTGCAAATACCCTATATACTTCAAGTATATCAAATATAGCCTCCCTGATCAAGATCGAAAATGCCTTTTTGTATGAAGTAAAAATCCTACTACATCCACGACTACGGCTGTCACAACGTGCACGAGCTCACATTTCAATACTCTAAATGAATGCAATCCTAATAAGATTCGTAAGCATAATGAACATCTTAGCACATGCAACACAGACAGAATGACAATGCGCACATTTTTGGAACAATTTATATTATGTCAAAACAACCTTACATGTGTGATGAAGCGTATAAATTGAATAGAAAAGCATACATCGTTGAATTATGTACAGGGTTGATATGTACAGGTATTTGGGTTCAGATTCGGTTCGTCGCCGGCGCGTCGGGTCGCCCATCAGATCTGCCTAACGGTCGCCAGTAGCGTCCGGTATCTTCCTTCGGCACCTCTTCGCCACAAGTGGGCATTACCAATGAGTCGCTCAAGCAATACCGCGCAAAGACACTTTTGATGAACTCCTCTTTCTAATGCCTTCAACATACATCCAAGAAATTCCACTGAAACACTCCAGGACTTGCCCACTGACTTTGGGAGTGCGTGGCAAACGCTTTACGTTGCGCCAGTCTCCGGCTGGCACGGGAGAATTAAAAGTTGTACTCTAACAAGTGCGAAAAGGTGATCATGCTAACAGTGGTCGTACCAGTCCGTAGCAGTAATGACAATAATATCAGAACTTGGGCAATTGGATAAATAAACAGACAGATGATACACCCCTTTGGTTTGTATATGTTACAGCCGCCAGTGTAGTGCTATACGCGTTTGCGCCGCTAACAGTAGTGAGGAACAAGGTGTATGTGTAGAAAACGTCCAAACGTGGTCGAAAAATATACGCACCAACGGCATAAAGCTTCTCATTCATTGCATTGCTTATTGCAGCGTTCCTAAAAATCGCTCAGAACGCTTTTGAAGTGGTTACAAGTATACGTATTCTCACTTTCATACATGTAGATCTCTAACCATCCAAATGCAATATAGTTCCTACTTCAGTTCTTAAAAGACTCATTATTACATTGGCCTCCTCTACAGAACGACTGACATGAACCCTTTTTTATGATTGGTGTAGCCTAGTTTGAGGAATGAAAATTCTGCTTGACGTCGACTAAGACGTCTGCTCAAGGGAGTGTATATATATATATATATATATATATATATATATATATATATATGCATATACACGAACATTTTTTGGCATATAAATTATTACTAGCTCAGCGCTACATATATACGTGTATTTGTGTGTGTGAGCTGAATGAACGTTGAATACGCCATTAAATCCCTGCATGCAGTATGCCTATCTATAGTCCACCGTCAAATGAGATACCAAGAATTCGACATCGTTGGTTTCGTTTCTGCTGCAACATGGCCAACACCCGCGGAAGACACGTTTGGAGGCGACGAGAGTGTGTGAATATTGCTTTTCAAGACGCTTGCGACCTGACCTCGGGGCTTAACATAGTAGCCGGTCCAGCAAACCATTGATTGATTGACTAATTGGCCAACAGCTGCCCATTTAGCAGCAGTGGACACAATAGGATCCTGATGGCAAGAAGACGAAACCAACAACGACATCTTAGCGGTTCGGCAAGCATACGGAGCTCACCGCGAGATGACGCGTCATTTCTCGTTCGTTTGTCATCATCATATGGTATGCGCAAATGCCATGTTTCGCGTTTTTGTTAGGGATGATTTGTGAATGTTGTGAATTGGGTGTCTGTGTGCGGACGGGCAAATGAGCCCCTTCGGATTTGATAGCCGCGACGCCTCGTGCTTAATGTAGCCGTTTCGCAGCATTCGTCATTGAGCAGCAGCAGATGGCCGTGGCGTGATGCGGAAATTCGCATCTTGTGGGTTGATCGGCCCTGTCAGAAGCTGGTCTGCGCCGACATCAAGTGGCTGCTCGTTGTTCATTTCCCGTCTTCCCCGGCTAATACCATCTTCATATGTGACCTATGAATGCTCTTCAGCTGTCTGCTTTCGTCTCAGCCAGCATCGTCTTACGGCCGTGCATATTTGCCTTAGTATTACGCTTGACGCAAATGCACCTCGTTCTCCGCATTCTCGGACACCCGTCACGCATCAGGCGTGCAATCCAACCCGCTAGAGATATAATCACAATCACCATCATCATCACTATCATCATCATCTTCATCATCGTATGAGCAGTTCAAAACAGCGCAGGCAGCCGCCGCAGCTGCCGTAAGGGCGGATAGACTCCTCTACGTTTTCTCCCTATTTTTCCCATCTCGTCTCTCGACTCGGTCAGATGTTCCCAACCAGGTGAAACGTCCAGGTCAAACGTCGCTTCTCCATCCATCAAGATCCGTTGTCCATCATCCCTCCCTCCGTTTGCCGTCGTCATCGATCAACTCAGTCCTTGTCGGGAAACGCCAGCATGATTCCAATGATGAGCCCGATGCCGGCCAACAGCATGAGAATCCGGTACAGACGCGTGCCTTCCGTGTGCCGCGAATTGAGCTCGTGCGGCAGGATCTCGAAGAACGTGATGTAGACGAACGTGCCGGCAGCTATGCACTGCAGGACGCCGTTCACCATCGGCGGGGCACTGTTGAGGCCGATTGCAATTGCGATACCCAGCGGAGCCATGGCAGAGAAGATCGTCACGCACGTGAAGATCGCACAATAGCCCAGACGGGTCGACGCGCTCACCAGGTTCGTCGACAGGGTCACCTGCAATCACGCACTTATGTACGACAATCGCGCCAAACAGCTGAAACACCTAGAGGGAGGCGCAATCGTAGCAACAACAGCGACAACAACAAACAGCATTAGCAACAATGCCAAAAGCTCCAGAAATATACTCGCTCTGTGATAAATCGCAAAAATCGCCAAAGAAAAAAATATATATATATATATATGTGTGTGATTACAATATTCAAGTAAAAGTATATTTATTTCAATGGCGTCCTCAATATGCCATCTGGTCTAAAAAAAAAAAATATATATATATATATATATTTACACCTAACCAAGGTGAACGATAAACGAAACAAAACATATTCATAAATCTACCTTGAATTAAACGTTTCACTCTACATACAAGCTTCTTCATTTACATTGGAACCATTCATTTTGCCATCTACCCGCCATATCCGGTGAGAACATCATTCCAAGAAAACTTAACAATCAACTACTATTACGATCCCAAATGATAACTGTAGTGTCAGCTAAAGCAAGAGATTACAAGCACAACAAACTGTGACCCTATATATATCCAAGGTGATCAACTAAGGCGACAATACTGTTCAACCAAACAAGAGCAGAACAACCAACAAATTCCAAATAAACAAACCATTATGAATGTGAATATATATATATATATATATATATATATATATATATATATATATATATATATATATATATATATATATATATATATATATATATATATATATATATTCACATTCGTTATGGTTTGTTTATTTAGGAGAGAGGGATATTATTATTACACGAGCGTATGTATTCTCGTGCGAGAACAGCGTTCAAAACACTGATCCAGCAGTACACAGTTTTCGACAGTATACTATTACACAGTTATCGAATGCACAGGCAGAGAGAGATCTCCCTCCCTCGCTCGGTCGCTCGGTCGCTCGCTCGCACGAACGAAAGATCAAACGAACCTCTTGCGAGGAGGGCTGGAGCCCGATAGCGATGCCTTCGAAGATCGAGTGCAGTGAGAGGGCAAATACCATAACGATGGCGCGAAATGCCGAGTGACTTCCAGGGTCGCCGTGGGTCGACACCGAGGCAAAGTGATCGTCATCCTCCGAATCTGATTGCGTAGCGTCGAGAGCGGGTGTGTCCACCTATATTCGAGTGGAGGATGGACGGAGATAGAGAGACCGCCGTTTCGAACCATGGCCAGTCGTCATCATTACAATAGACATCGTTAGAATCACGTCAGGCAGATAGCAAATACACAGCGTTACATTAAGCAGACAGATACAAAATACACGGCGTTACAAACAACGACAGGGTAGCACACGGTCACGATAATAGCAACAATCACAACAACAGCAGCAGCAACAATAGCAACAACAACAACAATAACCACAACAAAAACCACACTAGCAGCAGTAGAGATAAATACAATACCAACAATAGCTATTATATTGTATAAAGAGGAGCTATTGTGCTAAGTAATCATTCACCCGAAAGAAGAATCGCCAAATCAAGAACGCCAAACGCCGAATAGTTTTCACTGACAGAACGCTTTCACTTGACGTCAGTGAGAGAAATGGGCTTTCTGAATGCGAAAAAAAGTGAATTAAGTTGTACTGCCATTCTGGCTGAATTAACAGGAAGAGTTAAACGCAGATAAACTTATATATATATATATATATATATATATATATATATATATATATATATATATATATATATTATAGACATGTAAAAGTATTTCATAGTTAGCTAGGGCTAGTATGGTTAAAGCTTGCGTTATTGATGTCACTGTGGAACCCAGGAAAGTAGCAGACGGGACTAAATGGCTATCTATAGCCTCTGAATTTGAGAGCTCGCCGATATTCCTACATGATGGCTGAAATAAATATAGCCAGACTGCCCGTGGGTACTCCAGACGAATGTCCTGTGGGTATTTCAGAGGAATAGTCAGCTGCGTAGATAGCAAATAATAACGGGCAATCTGGAGACTTCCTCCTGCAGAAACTGTCTATCGAAACTCAGCGAAGGAAAGCTGCGACATCATTGGATTCTTGCTTACTACCAATATGTTGTAAGGGTTTCTCTGATCAGCTGCTGCTCTGTATATTCCACAATAAACAGAAGAATAGAGAGAAGGAGATAGAGAACAAAGCCCTGGATAAACGTTGCCGAGTATCCGTCTAATAAAAAAAGGAAACCACCCCGCAAAGAGTTCGGCCACGCGGCGTCCATTTTTCGAAAAAAACGGAATGACATGTTGCTAGAACGAGCTTAGTACACATGCATTAGCGGGTATTTTAGTCGCTGAAAATATAAGATAGCTCTAGAAATGGCGTCATTGAAATAGCGAGCTTTTCGAAAAGATCTGTTGTAACGATGCTTTTAACTGATGTTTTGAGACTAAGAGGAAACGTGCAAACCCCTTTCTAAAATTGCTTCATTTCGAGCGATGGGATACTCATTAAAAATTACATCTGCAAACATTTTGCACGATCAGCGAACAAAGTGCCCGGAAAGTGCTTTAAAGAGTTTTTTTTTTCAGACTAGGCAGCAGGTATACGGTCACAACGTGGCAACTAAAGCGATTGTAAATGAAGCATTCGCCGTAAACTCTACATGCAGAAAGCTCGGTCTTTGTCTGTCCCAATCCTCTTATTCACTCCTCCCCCTGACTTTTCGTTCCTACGCTTTAGTATCTCAAAAAGCTAAATATTTGAAGCAATGCATCCGATCAAACAAAAAATCGCTAGCCTTATTAAGGGCCATTTAAGGTAGGGCGTTTAAAAAATATTTGGAAACTCTAAAAAATGTGGCACAAGTGCATCGAATTAGGGAACTGCTTTTAGCAAACTACACAGATTATTTTTAGGCCTGACCAAATATCAGCATAGTACCCGTCTAGGAATTTTCTGAGTGACGTGTGTATATATATATATATATATATATATATCTAAGAGATTGCTACAGCCAAAACAAAGCAAAGCCATTCAGCCAAACAAACGTATAACTACAGCAACGAAGAAAACATCGCTCGTTGCGACGAATGCATGGTTTTAAAACACTTGACTTCAACACAAAAGCGCAATTTCAAGCATCAACTGCACGTCTGGAGATGAAAGATCTTTTTCAGCACGTCGATTTGTTTTCATTTAAACTGTCATATACGCAAATGTGCATACAATCTTGATTGACTTTGTTTTATATCAAGGTAGAAACCGATATCCATATTCCCTTCAACACTCAGCTAACAGAAAGCTAATACACAGAGGGTTTAGTGCATATATATATATATTTATAACTACGGCCGGAAACGAACACGCCGATAACCCTATTCCCTTCAACACTCAGCTAAGAGAAAGCTAATACACAGATGGTTTAATGCATATATATATATATATATATATATATATATATATATATATATATATATATATAGATAGATAGATAGATAGATATGAAACTACACGCGAAAACGAACACACACGCACACACAACCACGCCCACACACAAGCATAAACAAAGAAATCAACAAAGGAAGCGGGTAAGGGGCAGATGTGTACGGGCGTACCCCCAATTTGCTCATGCTGTCTTTGCTGTTGTTGCTGGGGTGGTGGTGGTGGTGGCGGTGGTCGTGGTGGTCGTGGTCGTGGTTGTGATGATGATGATGGTGGTTGTGGTGATGATATGCGGTGACGGTCAAAAGGCCCTCCTCAAGGAGGCCCGCACCAGTGCTTGCGGAACCATTGCCAACAGTGTTGTTGGCAAGATTAGTGACGGCAGCCCCGGCGTCACTACCGATAGCCGTCGCAGGACCAAGATAAGGACCAGATAGACCAAAACCAGCAGAAGAAGAAGAAGAATGAACAGGAGATACAGCAGCAGCAGAAGAAGAATGAACAGGAGATACAGCAACAGCAGCAGAAGAAGTAGTAGAGAAAGAAGAGGGAGACGGTGCAACAGTCTCTGTATCAGCAGCATTAACAGCAACGTTTGAACCATTAGCTGTTGTTGTTGTAGTAGTAGAAGTAGTAGTAGTGGTAGTTGTATTCACTGATGTAACAGCAGCATCAGAATCAGCAACAGCAGCATCAGAATCAGCAACAGCAGCATCAACAGCAGCAGCAGCACCAACAGCATGAGAGTCGCCACTGTTCGTAGTGGCGAGATCATGGTGGTGCAGATGAGTTTGCTGCTCAGCTTCATCCCGACGAATATCGGTAGTAGCTTGGCCAGCATTGCCAAGAACATCATCATCATCATCATCTCCAGCAGCAGCAGCAGCAGCAGTAGCAGAACCAGCTCGAGCTCGTGCAGCACCATCACCATGGAGTGTCTCTACCGCGGTGGCCGCTGCCGCTTCTCCGTCAGAAACACTCGTCACAGTCGCAGCATGGTTCACAGCACTACGAGGAACATCACCAGCCACACGAGAAAGATCTGTGCTGCAAGCTGCTCCAGCTGCTCCAGCTGCTGCTGAGTTGGCAACAGCAGAATCAACCGATCGCTGGTTCGCATGGTTCGCATTGTTAGCAGCAGCTAGCAGCAGCAGCGGCAACAACAACACTACTATTACTATCATCTAACTGATGGTGATTAGCCACCACAACTTCAGCACTGCAGCCAACTGCAGCCGCCCCCGCTGCCGCCCCGCCGCCGCCACCGCCACTGTCGTCGCGGCCGCCCTCGCCGGCCGAACAACTCTAATCACACCGACCTCTCCGTTCGGCTGTTGCTGCCGCTCGAGTTCGTCGAGTTCCTCCCGACAGATGCTGCCATAGTTCGGAACCGGTACCGGACCCAGATCGGCGATCGCTGGTGGCCCGTGCAGGTGGTGGCCGTCGATACCACTCAAGCTGCTGCATGAGTGAATTGCCTGAAATATACCCGCAGAGACGAGTCGTTCCGAGCAACCGACAGAGACACATTTTAATACAACTAAATTACAAATGCAAATACATTGCAAACACACGTATTTAGAAATCAGATACTGTATGTTTGTTCGTTAGCTAGCTGGTAAAAGCCTGCTCACAATTTTCCACATAGAGAAACTTAGAGAAATATATATATATAGACGGTTTTATACCGATTTTACCGAGTTTGCTAAATCCGCTCGATCGACAGAACCGCTCACGGCATACCGCGACATAGAATCTGTCATACGCTCCAACACGTTACGCATCTACGTTATTCATCTTGTGATGCATAAAGGAATCCCTTTTGGCTTCACACAGTTTGTGATGAAACCCGTCGGCCACAAAAGCCGTCGTTAAACATCGACCTTATTTGCGCCACTTGTCCGCTTCTCGTTGCCACAGCTGTTTCATATCATACTTATCAATCTTGTTTATTTGGATATTTAGCGTCATATAAGCGTCAAAAGCACTCGTATTTTCCAGCTCGCACTCATCTAGTTATTAAACGGTTAATAGCGTACCATCTTCTAGCATATGGGCAATCCTATAATTGCATGCGTTTCATTTCATAACTCAAAAACCACTGTTTAAGAGCAAACACCTAACCCCGCCTACTAAACTGGGCCGGTGGTGTGGCGCTCTAGCCAATTAAAAACCAGTCATGTCCACATTCCATACTCAACTGAGAATTAGCAAGCATACTTAAGCAAGGCGAACGTCATGAAAAAAGGTATCGTCATGCACATGCCAAAAGCTTATAAACTCTCTCAGGGGGGGGGGACTGAATATAGAAGCTGTATCAGTCAATCATTATGACTGCCACATTTAAATTCGTCTACCAGCACGCATAGGGATGTTGATGCTGCCGACTCTCTCACGACGTCTCCTCTCACCTGTTCGAGTAGAAGCACAAGCAAGAATCCTCCGATGATGACCGCGTACGGCACCGGGAAGTCGATTTTGACGCCGGCGCTCTCGAGGGCGTCCTGCATCTTCTCGGTGGCCTCGGGCACGAGGTGTAGGAAGCACGTGGCGAGAAACACACCCCCGCCGAGGCACGACAGGCCTGTGAGGACGTGTCGGACGAGGTTGCGTCGGCCGGTCGAGCGGCGTGACAGCAGCAGTGGGATCGCGGCAAACAGCATCGTTCCGCAGAACAGGCCGAGCGCGATGGCCAGCTTCGCCGTGAGAACGCTCATCCATCCACTGCCGCTGCCGCTGCTGCTGATGCTTCCATCGGCCTGGCCGGTGGCATTTCCAGCTATGGCGTGATCCGCCATTGCAACCTACGAAGCTGGGCCGTCGTCGTCGTCGTCTTCTGCAAAGAAGAAGAGAACCGCAAACATACAACACAAACACACAGAAGTTAGATAGACAGAAAAACAGAGCAGAATAGCAATAGAGTGAGTACTCAGTTGAGTCGATGCGGGTGCATTCGACGAACTTGGCCGAGCACACGTTTACAGATCATCGCTAATCATTTCAATGAAGTGGTAGATCAATGAGCCTCATGCAATTTCCACTGGATATGTATATCAGAAACAGGCTTCAGGCTTTTCGTATAATCAGCTGCCGTTTGGACGAAATTTGTTTTGCAAAATATCGAAGATAGTAAGCAAGCGCACATTCGATATGTTGTGGAACTACTTGGTCTGAACTTCGTCAAACAAAATATGTATATTTGTGGCTTCGCTGGATAAGTGTGCCACAACAGAGAAGTGTATCCAAACATGAGAACAAAAATGGAGAAGTTGCACAGGTTTACAACATAATGTTCAATGTGCTGAAAATGCTTCACAAATGACAAAATGGCAATGAGCAGGCAGTATTTATAAATGCTCAACAAACGTTTTACTGTAGCTACTGCATCGTCTAAAAGAGTGCATTTTACAGGGATTTGATCGTTTCCTTTGCTGTTTTACAATGGAGCATCTAGTTTCTACCCTTGCCTTGCACACTCCAGTGTGTCAAGGCAATTTTAAGATATCGCCACTTCTATGCTATAGCGCCGATGACGTACCCAGTAAGGCGTACTCTATTTTGTCTACAGTACCACAAGGAGATGATTGTGTGTTACTACTTTCATTTACGATTTACTTTGATGACATAAACAGCTGACTCGCCGCTTTCGAATATCAAATGTGTTGACCAAGCTGTTTAACATACGGCAGTCTTAAAAAGCTAATACACCTTCGTATGAACTCACGTGATGACTCGAATCTTATAGCTCGTACAATCGAACGTATTATGCACGTCAAAGAAGAGAGGAATCGCTTTCACTTGACAAGGCCCCGGGAGGCACTCCATGGCAGCTAAGATAAGGACGCTACTATTCACCCCCCCCCCCCCTCAATTGTTTGAAGTATTGCTTGCGCAGTTCCCAGTTGAGTGTGGGGATGGGGACATGACTGGGTCTTAGTGGGTTGGAGCCCCACACTACCGGCCCACATTTGCAGCTGCGCTTTCCTGCCGTGGTTTCCGTGTGTGCAACCCGCATTTTCCAATTATTTCCCTCTCAAAAAACTGTTAAAAATATATTATTACTAATATCAATTCCATATTAATTAAAAATATAAAACAAAATTCCAAGTTGACTAAGCTTAAAACTCGACAGCCTAATCTATGGTAGAGGATCCTATATATTTCCCTATAATCCGCTGTTGACATTGCGCTCTTGTGTGCACCGATACTGGCCTGCTATGACATTCTCATACCATGCGTGTTGTACTAGAAGAGAGCGCACTGGAGTTTGATTATAACATAAATGAAACCACCATACGATAGTATTTGACGTATATACGCTACTTGGAGATCTACGTAACGTCAAACTCGAATCTGCATACCTCGTTATCACATAACCGAGCTAGCTGAGGGTCCTACTACGTCCCAACTGGTAAACACTGCTTTCCGCTGTTTTATTCTATGAACACTCTGCATCTTACTGGTAGCTTGTGCACTTGCCCTGCACACCGCCTCGCCTCAGCTATTAAAACGAATTTACTGCTGACCCGCCCGAAAGCCCCATTCCCCCTATAAATATAAAACGAATCGAGGAAGGATTACGAGGTCGGTCATTTTTGCGGCGCCTTGCGGTGCTTGCAGTGCTCTGCGCCATTTTTTGAGCAACTTGTTTATATTAACTATGTGTTGTTGACTATGTTTAAGCAATTCAGATACGCAGTTACGAGTTTTGCGGTAGCCAACCTACATAGAACTACACTTGAAATGATGTGCGCACAAGGTGTGATGCTTGCACCAACGCGAAACTTGGAAAAGCCCATTTTTAACTCGTGAGCATTTTCGGCTTTACTCTGTTTCCTTTGATTTCGAAAAACAAAGCGTTCTCGATCCTGATCCGGGTCTCGTTTGTAGCTTACCGCTACAAAAATAGACGTGTATATGTTTCTACGAGACAATTTAGATTATCCAACTGTTTCTACAAGATAATTGAGACTAATAATATCATTCCATCTGCTGAAGCACTGCTACGTCACAATCGCAAAGAGGTTGATTCTGCCTAAGTCAACATCAAGTTTGAAGTACATTGCAGTGCCTGTACCACACAGAGCAGAAACTTGAAGTACGCTCTGTATTTTTCGAAAATGGCTAAATGTTGGACCATGCGTGATGAAACACCAAATAATGCCACTGTCATGTACCGTAATACCTGTACAAGACCATATTCTGTATACAAAGTCTTAATTTACGTGTAATGGCAAGATACACTCATACCGAGCCAAAATGTTGTTAGCTTGTTCATACCCGTTCATAAATAGATTCGTTTTGTACAACCAAAGCCGGTATCCGTATTGAAAGAGAGAAACCTACGCAATAAAAAACACCAATAATGCACCAGTAGACTGGAAACATATCTAGTGGAAAAATATCACACAAGATAAGCAGTTCGCCGTAACGCACAAGAAAACTCTGGACACAGATGTTGTTTACTGTACTACTGCACCTCAAATCGTCAAAGAGCGCAGGAGCGCACTATCTGCAAAAATAAGCGATCTAACGAAAAAGATGCTTTTTTGCTGTTTGTGGAAATCGAAGTGAATACAATTCCGCATCTGTATGATACGATATATTAGTGGATTCAGCCAAAAAAGAACAAATGTAACCAATCTTTCTCCTATCTCCTCTCTCAAAAGCAAGAAACTTTCCTATCTCCTCTCTCAAAAGCAAGAAACTTTCCTATCTTCTCTCTCAAAAAGCTCTGCTTGTTGACCTGACTGTCGAATACGTCAATTGAACGGCTCCTAACATCGTATGGGTTGATGAACTGTCCTTATTGCCACAACATTGCACAGAACGAATGCATTCATGAAAGCGCTCATTCAATCATTGACGAAATGATCCTCGAGCAACTATGAATGCCGTAGACGTCTCAGAACGTACAAAGAGTAACACTATTTGGCAACGTACAAACGAGGTAAATGTGGAGATCTTTTATATCGCTGCTTCACCAGCGAGTTCTGTAGCATCGCTGATAAGCAGCTCCGTGGCAGATTCTCTTCGCCAAAGAAACGCCACCTTCACCGCCTTGCACGTTTGCCAGCCCGGACAACTCACCACCTACGTTTAGTGGGGTGGGGGACCTGGCCGCCGTACGTACAGACGCAATACAAGTGGTGATTAGCGCGTGAAACTTTGTTTCGGACAAAGAAGACGGCGACAGCGACGACATGCGGCTTCACGGCGCGCCGAACGACACAATCTCGCCCTCCTCTGGACTGCGACGTTACGCACGTTGATAATGAACCGACCGCAGCCGACCGACCGACATGGAGTGTGGAGGTTCTCCGGACATCCCCATGGAACACCGCACGAACGAGAGAGGTTCGCACGGTACGAGAGAAAGCCCCCAGCCGCCGCTGGCGCTGCATTGACTCTGCGCACACTGCACGGCGAGCAGAGTCAATGGTCAGTAGTCTAAATATGATATTGACGACACGGTGCCAGACACCAGAGAAATAGGCAAAGGTAAAAGAAAACGTGAGAGAGAGAGAGAGAGCGCGCGAGAGAGATGGAGGGAGGGTGAGAGAAAGATTGGCGCAGTGGAAAAATCATCCACCTACAGATGTGGTGGATATTCTCTAGCAACACCACTAGCAGCAGCAGCAAGAACTAAGACGAAACGAAGGCGAATACCACAAAGCACCACCACTGACAGCTCAGGGGGCCAGCCGTATCGAAACAGTGTAGCAATGTCTCTCTCCTGGTTGTTTAGGGCGAGCCATCAGCATCAGCCTGGATGCGTTTGCCCACGATGAGACATGACAACTCTGTTTTTCGCGAGTTTGGAAAGTATTTCGCGTACGCTTATAAAGTACATCATCATCATCATCAATAGCAAGAATATGTTTCCAGCACACACAGGGTACAACATCGCACTGAGCATACCCCACGTTTTTTTAACGTGAGGTTCGGGCAAAAATACTTTATGTCTAACTAGCGCTGATGTGGAAGAGCGCGTGAATAGTGTGGGACTCCCCGGTGGTGTGGGGTTACCCACTAAAAGCCCATAATCCTCACGTTTACCCCTCTAGGGTTCGGTACTGTTTACCAGTTCTCCGAGGGAGCACTACCCCACCTGTATGGCCCGTACAGTCTCCCATTCTTTCTTTTTGGATCTTGGTCAAATATATGCAGGGTTTCCCAGAAAGATTTAAACAGCGATATAGGGAATCGTAGAGCTTGTTTAAGTGAATATTTGTTTCAACGGAACATGGTCTTTGAGAAGTCTTGTTTCGGAGTGGGGAATGATATAACTAAAATCCGTGACTGGTGTTGTTGCCCGACATAGGAGCACAAAATGTACAATTACGAGACAAGAGTTCTCCTATACAGGATAGAACCTCGTCGTATTCGTGCAAAAATTCTGCGTCCTGACTGAAAAACTTATAAAGCCGGCAAAACGATGCGACACGGTCGTTTAGAAAGGAATTTGCAGAAAATGAAGTTCTCTGTTAGCCTTCACGCCAAATACCTCAATATCATAACCATACGATCATTCACAGTGCTCAAAGCTAACACGTCCAGGCAAGTGTGCATTTCAGGACGATAATTTTGGTGCCAAAAATATGGCAATGCTAGTCGTGATTGCGGAGTAATCAAGATTGAGTGCACGCATAAATGACTTACTCCATCAAATAAATCACTCGAGGTAATTTATGCTTGCAATCAATCTCAACATGCATGCCGAAAAATCTTAATTACACCGCAATCACGGCTCGCATTATACTATATTTGATACAAAAAAATTACGTCATGAAATGTGAGATTTCTTTAATATGTCAGCTCTTTCTATGCGTTGTGAATGGTCGTATGGTCATGATTTTCAGGTAATTAGTCGTGAAGGTTAATGAAGAACTTCATTTTTTTTGCGAATTTTCTTTTAAACGACCATGTCGCATCTTCTGACGTGCGTTATAAGTTCACTTCAGAGAACGCAGAATTTTCTCACAACGAGATGTGCTTAGTTTCAGTATAAGAGGATTAGTCGTCTCGCAATTGCACATTTTGTGGTCCTCTATTGAACACTTAACACAAGCGTCACGGATTTTAGTTATATCACCCTCACTCAAAAACAAGACTTCTCAGAGACCATGTTCCGTCGGAAAAGAGATATTTACTATAACAAACGCTACAATTTCCAATATCGCTCTTTAAATATTTCTGGGAGACCCTCTTTATATATATATATATATATATATAATCAAGAGGATTATCTGTCAAAGGCTATCCCCGGTGATACAAAGCGGAAAACGTTCAGTAATGCGCACATATTTGGGCTATACACTAATTATACAAATATACATATGTATATATCTATGCATAATTGTGTCTATATATTGTTGAGAGGATGTAATGGCGGAGATGGCCCGCGACTCTAGGATAGGGGTTACGGGCTCGATCCCGACGCTACACATACCATTTCAATGCGTCATTTCTTAAGATTTGCAGATTTGGTCAAAAGTTTTAATAAATTCATATATATAGGGGTTAGATAACCCGTAACCACACGTTAACGCGGAGACAATTGTTCACTCCAAAGTGCTAACATAAAAAGTAATTTAATAAATGTATACATATAATGAACAAAAAAACAAATTATATATATATATATATATATATATATATTATTTTTCAATCTGTAGTTAATTCACGGAACTGCTTTGATTCCCGTAATCATATATATATATATATATATATATACATAAATCCTTGCACTCAACAAGATCGACATACAGAGCTGACGGTCTGTATGCCGATCCTGTCATCCTTGTATTGGCGCTCTTCTAGCCTCTGAGAAGCCTCAAGATCGTGTGTCTTTTTGTCATCTTTTGTCTTTCCGTTCCGCGGCGACAATGGAATGAATACCTGCAGCCGCGGCGGCGACAGCCAGCGAAGAATAGGTCCGTCAATCTACGTGTATCTTGGATAGATTGCTGTTCCTCCGATAATCCGCCACCAAGAACACTGCATGGTCCACCGCAGCCAGCTGCTGTTGCTGCTGCTGCTGCTGCTACAGAGATGATGCACCACTCCCACTCATGTTGTTAGCGCTGAATGTTGCACCCACGTTGTGTCGAACTATGATGAATAACAACGGAGACACCATCGACGTCAATATAATCTATCACTTCACCGACGACGACGACGACGACGATGACAACAGCAACAACAACCACAACTACAACAACAACAACCACCACAACAACAACAACCGCCACAACTACAACAACAACCACCACACAACAACAACAACAGCAACAACGCCTAGGCTATTGAAAAAGATGAACAACCACAACAAGGAGGTGACGGCGGCTGCGGCGGCGGCACTGTTAGAGTGCACGGCACAACGGATGAAGTCGCATCGAGTCGATCCAATCCGGATCGATCAACAACAACAACAACAACTTGTCAGTTCGTCATAATCGATCCGGATCGATTAATCGATCTGTTGATTGTGATGATCCCAAACAAGTGAAGAGAAACGAGACCTAGAGCCGGTCGGCTCGGTCAAGCTTCAGCATGGCGAGCGCCGGGCCCATCAGGCGGACCTTCTTACCTAGCGGTACCAGCCACTCTCTAGGCCACAACACACACACACACCAGAGAGTTACAACTCGTAGCAGCGTGCATGCGGACCAACGTTGGTTGTTGTCAGCACGAACGAACGAACGACACGACGGTGGCCACACGGTGGTGGACCGTCCATCAAACCAACCACCGATCGACCCAACGACCGACCATCTCCTGGTATGGCCAGACAGCTCCCCCACACTCTTAGACGCACTCTCACCGCCACCACCAGCACCTCCACCACCAGCACCTCCACCACCAGCTCTACTACCTCTCCAACTGGTACTACACGCTACTACCACGAACACCAGCACCACCACCACCTAGCACGCCTCGTCACCGCCGTCAACGATGACGATGCTGCTGCTGCTGACAATGATGACGATAATGATGATGATTATGATGATTATGATGATGGTGATGGTGATGATGGTGATGAGAGGGGCACGTAAACCGTCTCGACCAAGAGACTAAACGAATCACCTTACGTCGTTCGTTCGCCCGCACTCCTTACGTAGAGGCCGCCGCCGCCGCTTCCGCGGCCATCGCCACCACAGCTGCCTCCGCCTCCCTGAGCACCACCGTTGTTAGCGTTGCGGCCGTCTCCATGTCATCCATACACCCGATTGCGATTATCATCTGGTAGCGCAGGCTGGTTGACTGGCTGTATGTCTGTCTGTCTGTCTACCTGTCTGTCCATGTGTCCGTTCGCCTGTCCGTCTTTGTGCTGTGCTTGTAGCTATGGAATAAACGACGTGCTTGCTGACACACCGGTCACTGCTGCTCGAAGTTCGGGCGGGTGGTGGGAAAGACAACGGACGGACACATTCGATCGTTATCTCGTTAGCCGTGCTAAGATAAGGTGCGAGATGCCGAAACGTACTCGTATATATATATATTTATATGTGTACATATATATATATATATATATATATTATATGTGTACATATATATATATATATATATATATATATATGCGTGTATCAGTTTTTGTTTTAACTTAGTAACCTTTGTGTTTGTTAACCCAATTTGCAAATCCTTATAAAGATTACCTCTAAAGGGTTGTTAAGTTGCACAAGTTTGGGTTATCTACGGTTTCCCCAACAGTCCTTGTGGCAGAATGGCCATTAAAGCTCTCGGCGGTATGGTCATTTATTATCATCTTCATTGGTCTTTCTCATCTTACATCTTTCTTAAATATGTATCATTATCATGCCATGCTTTATATATATATATATATATATATATATATATATATATTTATAAGAGGATGTCCAAATCCAGGCCCGACTTGAGGGGGGCTTTGGATTTCATAAAAATATACATGTCACCCAATGTAATCGGGGGGATGTCCTGATTAAGAATGACAGTGAAACTACTGTTATTTGTTATACTGATGTGGCCTGCAATACCTCACTTCACATATTGGGTGGTTGCATGAGAACGAGTTGTTCGATAGAGAAACGGAATATATCGGCGTGTTCGAGGAGACTGACCACAGAACACCGAACATTGGCTAGAGGATGTCTTAATGAACAAGTTCGAGAAAATCGTTAACCTGTCTACTATATAATTGTTCGAGCTTTCACGCCTTCAACCTTAGACGTTACCTTCGAATCTATCGATGTCTATTGATGGGCCGATGCTAACTCGAGTGAAAACGTACACGCCTTACATAGGGTTAATTCGTTCTGAGCACCATTTCTCTTTCACAACATCGACCACCGCCAGACGTCGACAATACAACAGTCGCTTACGTACACCCTCCTGTAACATGGGACTCTCTAGGAATCGCCGAACGTCGAGAGCGGCGAAAACAGCCTACACCTACTATAATATCAACAGTCGAACTATTATCGAAATTTACTACCAAAATGATCCCGATTAAATTCGAAGTTTCCCGAATCTGTGATTTGTGTGCGTAATGGCACGTGAACGTTTAGGTATTTAATGAATGTGAAAGCCTGGAAACGAAGGCCCATCACAGACTCTCGGTTTTCGCGAAATCATTGAATACGACTATTTGACTTCTATCCGACGTTGCTATCCGACGTTGGGTGTCTTTCAGACGAAGCACGCCGGTCTGTTCAATTTCCCTATGGAACAAGTCGCTCTCCCGCAATCACTCATTTTGTGAAGTGATGTTCGGCCAGCCACATCGGCATAAACCAAATTTGTAATTTCAGTGTCATTCCTAAATGAGACATTTTCGCCCTCTATCCATCGAAGAGAAGCATCGAAAATGTTTACAATCCCCTCAATTGTGGCCAACCCACGCTATATATATATATACAAATAGATACACGTGTCTATCAAAGTAAGATTATGCTCCCGGTAGCGTTCTAGAGAGGGTCTGACTCTCGTATTACACGGAGTGAGTGAGTCGGTAACAAAACGAACCTAGCAAGGTATCGAGTGGAAAACAAACAAACCGAACACAATGCTCATGACGATGATAATGCCAGACGTCAAAAACACAGAACGCCACAAATGAAAAAAAGTCGCCATTATTTCCAGCAATTGAACAAGTTGCGAACGCAGATTTAAAGCAACGTCCTCGACAGCCGCGGCGTGAGGCTATATACCGTCCTCGAGCCGAGTCGATCGCTCGGCGCAGTCGGCAAATATGAACTACAGCGTATGCCACGTGTGAGCGCTCGACGTACAGCTTGTAACGAATCCAGCATCGCTTACCGGTCACGCAACAGGTGTTTGGCCTGGGATACTTTGCCTAGCCTGTAGTTGTATTCGCCCGGCGGATGATGCGTCTTCTTTTGATTGTTTGGGTAAACGCTATTAGTGGCCGGGCTAAATACACATGACAAACCACTTCGAAATTGAATAAGCTATTTTTGTTTGATACAACATTTTGTTCATGGTAGTAAGATATATATATATATATATATATATATATATGGGAAGGGTTATAATAATAATAATAATAACATAATAATAATAATAATAATTATTATTATTATTATTATTATTATAACCCTTCCCATATATATATATATATATAAAGGGTTATAATAATATAATTATTATTATTATTATTATTATTATTATTATTATTATTATTATTATTATGATATACTTTGTTTCGTTTCATTTTCACAAAGGACGACCCAACTGCAAGCGGGTCTGATGGCAAAAGGGCGCCCTATAGCATCCTGAGTGGTAAAAGGCCGATCAGACGACCGTGTTTGGTTCAGAACACAATCAACGCCATAATGCTGGACCGGTTCAGACCAATTCGAACCCAGGCGACGGAGTCGGTTATAGCATGGGCTGAGATAACTGTCTGGGGTAGAACTGCCCCTATATTTGTCCCGCATAAAACAAAAATGAATGTCTCCCTTTACTGCCAATGGATACGAGGGTTGTGTGAAGATTTTGGCCTGAGCCAATTTTGGCAACAGTTTATACAAGAGGACTCTGCGCCTCCTCATTGAGCGAAGTAACTCAACGTTCCCTCGACAACGTGCGATGGTACACTTCTTTATGAAATATCGGGTGGTTTATGAGAGATCACTATGGCTGCCACACCCTGTGCAAAGAAATATACCGAAATGAGTGTTTTATAAATTACTATTTTATGTTATATATACATATATACAAATTATTGCAAGACCAAACTATTATTTATAATTCCGTCATACGCACAACTGGATGCGCCTGGATAGACCAGCTCTGTTCCCAATTCAGTTGGAGAACAAGAGCAACCAAACCAACTAGAAGGCGTGGCACAAGGAACAGGCCGTACTTCACAAAGGAGACAAACGCGGAAAAGTAGACTGTCAAAGGATAAACAATGGGGCATAACTCCATTCAATGTCCCATGTGTGTCGCTAATTGTACTGCGGGAGGGGGGGGGGTCAATCTAATCCCCATCGTTGTCATCTCGCTCCCTGATCCATCGTGGCTAGGCCGGTTACGTTGAAACCTTACCTTAATTTGCTGGAAACGCATATCTAATGCCGTTCTGTCTCTTATATCTATTTCCTCTTTCACTGCCAGGCGATATATAATATATATATATATATATATATATATATATAAATATACGTGACAGTCACAATACGCGCCCAATAGGCACATTGGCTTAGCCAATCCATCGTGATATGTGTAACATATACTTAATGTTAAAATAAATATACGGTATATATATATAAATATACGGATATATATATATATACACACATACATATACGTATATATATATATATATATATATATATATATATACTAGTGTATAGGGTAATTGGCTTATGATATTATTCTCAGGTAGTTGGCTTCCACCAAACGCGGTGATTAACTTAATGTCACGCGTGGTTTATTATACAACAACAGCAACAACAATGTGTGACATTTTGCGGCCAAGCCGCCACTCACGCACAGGTCAGAGCGCGGCAGCGCACAGAAGGCGACCACAGGCCGGCGTCTAACTGGCGTCTCCACCAAACCGCTCAGTGGCATCTCGCGGTCTCTCTCCGTCTGCTTCTCTGGTTACTTCCTCAACTTCCACAATCCCCTCACCTGCTTCCCTCTACGGTTTCATCTCATCCTCTAACTCGCGCTATGCGCTCGCCTATGCTCGTGGTTTTGCTCGTGAGTTTCAGTTTCTCTCACTTACACACCCGATAGAAGAATACAAAGCTCCTTTACTCATGGTATGAAGGGTAACGAATGAATAACTGACTGGTCGCAGGCGGGAAATGCAAATGTTGTGAATGTCTCTGGCCACGCGCCAGGCGAACATAGAATTGATGCTCCGTTCGTGCAACGCACATACATTATTTGGCTTCTGCGATTGTTCGTCCGCACTTCAAATAAGTGATCAATAAGACTTGCGGCCATAGGTTGAGCTAAAACCTGGTTGCCATTTCATATTGGCCCAGCAGAGAAGGGCGAACGGGGAGGAAAGAAAACATATTTACACTGAGTTTCGAGCTGCCTTAAGTCACGAAGCGATCGGATACTGCCGGTCGGAAACTATGCCGTTTGCTATAGAACGGACTGCGGGCCTTACAGTCAGCCAATGCTACCCAATTTCGCAATATTCGAGTGCCTATCCTAAGCGAGTGCTTTTAGAATGTCCTGACATATCTCAACACATCAGCGGCAGGTCCTCTGCCATCATCCAGTATTTGGCCTGCTGGCTATCAACGAAAATGTTGTTCAAAAACAACACGCGATCCGTATATGGGATATACGTATCGTGCGGTACATCAAATGACTATCGCCCGGCACTGTCCGATAGTACTCTGCTCATATACAGCGAGTTTCTTCAGCCAGTCCTTTTTAACAGACAGCTTACAATAGGTCCGCAGCAACCCGCATGAACACTTGCTTGTTCATCAATTCGCACTCGCCATTTCCCTGCAGGTGCTCGAGGAGTTGACTTTGCACATGGCGATTTTTGTGGTTGACTATTAGGCGTGAAAACTACGAGGATGTAAATGCCTCTCTGTTGTTCTTCTATCCAATATAATTGTCGGTTGCTCGGGCACTCCGAACCGGTTGGAAACAGTCCCCAAAGCCTGGGTCACGTAACGCGATGATACAGTCGACTTAAAAGCTTCGAACAGGACATATTCGAATCCCGCGTCAACCACGATTAAAACGCGTTCCTTGCCTAGCGCTTTGAGAAGTGGACTAATGTGGTCGACAGGCAAACACAGAAACGAAAGACTTTCTAGCGCAAGCAACAAATGGGGATTCTTAGTCAGGTTAAGCCAGCCGTCTGTTTCGTTCACCTTGCCCCTTTGCGAATAGACACTTACTGCAGGGACGGATTTGGTGTTCAACGCAATTCTTCATGCATGAGGATCTATCTATCTGCTCGACAATCTGCATTCGTGATACCTACTTAGAACCGCGATACATATATTCAGGCTGAACGTTATCGCTATAATACGATATTCCCTGCCGGCAGTACTGTCCCCGACCTAAAACGACTGGACCGTGTAAAGCCATTCTACGTAAAAAGAGTTATAAGCTCATTGACACGCATCCTCGCCTCGGCACTGGCGTAGCTGCAGCAACAGCACACTTCAAGCACCGTTTGGCCTAAATCAAAAGTTTTTTCTCAGTTTGTTAAAGGAAGAAATCGCACCAGAGGTGCCCGATCGTATGAATAAGCTGGGTGCTTCACCAGCGTGACTCCAGATGCGGCGAGAGAAGCCTCACTGTTTTCAGCCAGCGGTCGTCTTGCAGCAGTCGATGCTGTTTTTGGACGCCCTTTACGGGGTTCGCTGTACAGATTTGTCCGTTCAGGTCTAAACTATCTGTGCCATCCATACACACTTTTTCAGGATACAGCTTTAGCCCCAATTGAAGATCGAAGCTCGTCGAAGCATTATATTTGCAAGAACGAAAGTATTACTAAATATCAGTGCGCAGCCCGATTTTACGGCTGCTTTGGCACCAATATGCTTGTGCTCGTCATTTTCTCACAGTGTTTTCTGTGGGAAAATAGACTCGAATGTTCCACATGATGATCAATATGAATGACGTTATGGGCCAGTGGATTCATTCTTAACACACACATATATATATATATATATATATATTATTGCCACCGAGGACGCGTTGACAAGGCGACATACCGCAGGTAGGTGGTAGTTCTCACCCGGCCGCTCTATGAGAACGGTGTCCGGCCAAAGTCCATCAAGCTCGAGCGAGAACAATCGCTGTTTGTCCACCAAACCGGGATTATGAGGAATTGAGCATTCACTAATTAGATCATACGTCGTACTGCGTGCCACTGCTCTAATATCGGATAGTGTAACCTGTGGTGCCAGGCCAACAAGTAGCGCAGGAGTGGGAACGAGAGTTCTTATTTGGATCCACTGTAATCAAGTTTACACAAGTATTTGTCGTGTTCCAAGATTGAAATTTCATAGTTACCTTACAAAACGCTGTTCTCATATGCCGGCGAAATATTGCAACAAAAAAATGACTAACCACCTCGGATGCAATCATACCCTAAAAACAAATCGAAAAAAAAATATATATATATTATTTATATTAAATCCTCATTATCATGACGGCCGATAAGAAAACAACATCTGGACGCTAAACTCAGCCTTTTGGAGTGATTTATCGAGACGTAGTCATTACCCCGGCCTCAGACTTTTTGGAGATTCGAAGTAGCCTTCATATATCCGAGCTGCATTCTACGGAGTTTAGGGCGTACGATCAAAGACATTCAGAGCGCTTGATTTCTTTAATAATACAAAGAACAAATTGTATAGGGGAGCGTTGCGGTAAACGGTAAGTAGGTAGGGTTTTATTTCGTATTAACAGAGCAAAGGCCGGCTATGTGTGTTTCTATTCATTGTTGCGCCAGATATTTTTAAATCTATGTAGCGCCGTAAGTTTTGATGTACTTGCTCGCGTTAGCACAATCAACGTCCCTCTCGTAGGCGCGTACGCTTAACCAGATTTATAAACAACTCTCCAGTGTTATACAAAAGGTTGGACAAAAACGAATAGATGAGTAGAGAGCGAAACTTTGGAAATAGCGAATCTTCACTCACCTCTGCCACAACAGCCAAACAGATCAATCAGTATCAGTCATCCAGCTTCTCAAATAGCGATCGACTAATAAGTGTCATACATAGACTGAAGGTAAACGGTACGAACTAGGGATACCGTTTAGAATTAGTACACACGTGTTCTACACGGTAAAAACAGCTCGGCCGTAAGGAAGTCGCTGTCCAATCCCCGAGGTGTATGCATATAATGCTACTTTTTGTACGTCCTTTCGTCGACGAACCCTAATGACCCGAACGCATACACAAAACAATCGAACAAATAACAACTCACCGCATTCACCGCTAAACATCTATGACTTGTTTTCAAAGCTTGTTGGCCTAAATTGGCATTTGTTTGGACAGTTTCGACAGACAAATTCTGTCTGTCGGTGGTCGGCAAGACTCAGCTGATGGACCAGCGATGGTAAGAGACCGTCTAACGCCCGAATCTTCCACTCGACCAGTTATATTGGCGCTGAACAAATCGACCGACCGACCTCCGTCCTTATCTCCTAAGCTCAAATCGAGATTAGCGGGTTCGATCCCAAATGCGGGCGCGGTTCGTGGTCATTTTTCTACAAACTCGATGTACCACCACCTGATGGCGGATGGTAGCCGCGCCATCTGCAATACATAGCCCTGTCGTAGTCTTTTGTCGCTTGAAATGATCTACGTACTTGCAATGCCATTGAACTTCTCAGCTATGACGCCGATCTACGTCTAGCGGCTAGACAATTTTTTGAGCAATCATATGACCTACACAGATACGAAGCTGTTGCTATCAGAAAGTATTAGATTGATGCAAAAGTTGTTGCTGTTGCCGTTTAGGCATCCACTCGTTTCGCATGCTTGCAGCGTCCTCTGGGCAACATCAGCACGAGAAAGACGGATACGATTATCATAGGAAGGCCCTCACTGTATCGGCCGGTATGCTCCGATTTTGCGACAACATTTTCGCTGCTTTCTGAGATGGTCGAATAATGGTGAACGTAAGAGTGCAAATTTGAAATGTTTGGGTGTACGAGTTCCGTAAAAATGCCAACGCTACTGCGGCTTGCAGAAAGTACTCGGCCAGCTTCGAAAACGACTCAATCAGCAAACGGACCTGCCGAACATGGCCTACCTGGTTTCGTAATGGCTCCTGGACAACCTGAACCCAACTCCGGTCGAGCTAACAGTTACCACCGGGCAACTCGCAGATAAAGTTGGAGTTGGCAAAGCAACCATTATCAGAATGTCAAAAACCTGCGATAAAAAATCGGTCTTCTGTGACAATGTAAGCAGGCAAAGATTCTGGACCGTCCACCATACTATACGGACCTTGCATCTTCAGACTATTGCTCATTCCGGTCTGCCCAAAACCTTTTGACTGATAAGAATCGAGTCTTTCGAGGACTTGCAAATGGGGTATAACAATGCTTTGTCTTTGGCCAGAAAATGATACCTTTGCAAAAATGAAATTTAAAACCACGTTGATCTTTGACCAGATGTCATTCACAGAAGGAAAAACTATACTGATGATTACCAAATCCGCATGTTCTTGCAAACTCGTGTTATCGCTTCAGGCAAAGAACGGCAAGAGCTTTCACATCCTTTTGTAGAGAATTCGTATTACAATCATATCCTATATGCGTAGAAAATAGCTAGGTAACTCCACACCCACATACACACACACATATATATATATATATATATATATATATATATATATATATATATTCATACATACGGGTGTATACAGAGATATATCACCCAAGGACAAAAAATCGCCAACAAATTTATCTCGCTAATCACATCGATTGAACGGGACGAATGGACGATAAATGGAAAGTCCGATGATCTAACAAGATTACCACTTTATATTATAAACACGACAACGGCATTGCATCCATTACAGTCGCGTGCTCAATCATAGACTATGGCCCGTAAAAAAACCCAGAGCCAAGATTTACATCTAGTTCGTAGTAGCAGGAAAGAAGGAACTGCGTATGGGACTAGCCAGTCAAAGACAATAAATAATAATAATAATAATAATAATAATAATAATAATAATAATAATAATAATAATAATAATAATAATAATAATAATATTAATTTTATCCTACAAGCGGCAAAACGCATTTTGCAATTTTTTTTATCTAAGCAACGCGTAAGGCAAATCGTAAAAGCTCGCACCGTTTTAAAGATCATGCATGTAACGCATAACCGATTGCACAATATTTAGTTTACAAAGTGTGACTTGCACCTGGGGCGGTTGACGAAGTATTATTAAGATGCATGTGCGGTGGTCAGTGTCGAGGTAAACTCTACATGCTACATGTTCAACTGCGAGTCGTTGGCCCAACAGACATATTAATGAAAATGTTCAATTTTCTTTTCCTCGTGCTCTTTGTCTCTATTGACCAACATACTTCCGCTGCGAATCGACCACGAAGAAGGCCTCTCGTTTTAAATTATCAGGTAAACAGGGTATCCCAAATTAAACAAAATTAAGCGTGAGCATCGATCTCGCATAATTCACTGAAGTTTCACCGAACTGGTGTATCCACCCTACTAAGTGAAAACCAGCACATCAAACACGGGAGTTATGCATTCCTGTAGGGAGGAACGTACACAGGAGCATCAGCTGACTGCCGCATAGAGCTGGTAAGCTACTGCAAAGCTATCAATGAAATGATAGGCTGGTTTCTGCATTTTCTTGGCTTCCTACTATTCTCCTTATCTCTCAATCTTAGCTTGTGTATTTTAAATAGACATCGTTGACAGACTCATTGCTTATTGATGATACAACTAGGTTTTGAGTATAAATTATATATCAATCATAATTAGTTAACAACGGAATAACACAAAGGGTTGTCAGAAGTCACTAAAAGTTTAATTATATACCATTGCAGTGTTAGAAGTTTCTTTTAACTTAGGCAAATAGGCAAGATAAAGCAACGATTTCCCCTATAGAAAAGAGCTAGATTTGAAGAATCTACTTCGGTTTTGTTGCTGCTTTACAGCAGCAGCGGTGGCAACCCTTAAAGAAACGTTGCACTTGAAGTGTTTGAGTTAGGTTTCGTGAAGAACTCTGCTCTTCAAATCTAGCTTTCATGTAAGAGAAATCGCCGTTTTATCTTGTCTAATTGCATAAGTTTAAAAAACACTGCGAAGGGATATAAATAGCTTTTATATTTAAATTAAAAACATATATTATATAATATAATAATTTAAAAAAGTTATATATATATATATATATATATATATATATATATATATATATATATAATCTACCACAAATACCCCCACAAACAACCACATGACAACTTTAAACACTTGGCTGAGCAATCGAACGGGTGGCGAGATGGAAGGCTGGCCGATTGAAAATCTGACCTCATTGCGGAATCAACCCTCACACGATAAGGATAAGACAAGCGGAAGCAATATGTCGCAAGAATGGCAGGTCTAAGGTAAATTAAGCAGAAATGGTGTAATTTGAAAACAAATGATTCCTATGATAACTAGTAAGCATCTCGCAGTCTCTCGATTTCATTCCGCACTACTTATAAGCATTGGCCGCGGGGTCGGGACACGTCCTGGACGATATGCGGATAACAACCTTTCACCTTGACCGCACGCGGAAGACGCTGCCTGCCCCCTGGTTCATACGACGGCATTTCATCGACGACCTCGACCCCTGCAGGGCAACGAGCTCTACCGAGGCGAGCGCTGTCTGCTGGTACTCTCCGATTTCACGTGAAACATTTAAAACGACTGCGAGATCGGGTCGCGTTCTTCGCACTAGCTACCGCATGAGTCCATCTTGAGTCATGGGCGGAAGACCAATGGAGAGATGGGTACAGAGAACAAACGTGTCTTTTTGTGGCCAGCCATTGTACAGTTCTTTTGGCTCGTTCGGTAATCAACAAATGTTCTTTCCCTTTAGCTGAAGCATGAGGAATTTTTACAACATTTTTTTTTAATTAGGTCTCAAATGCCGCCTCTCAAAATGACAACAGACCACCGCGCCAGAGAAGATAGAGAGCGATCACCCAAAATTCCAGAAACAGTGGTCGGATTAGTAACACGCAGCTGTCATTATCAGAAAGCTGATGTGCTACAAAGCGAGGTAGTTAGCATCGGTAATAAGAATAATTTTAGTATGAGACATGGAGCACACTCATAATAATAATGGCATTAGGTTTAATACTAGTAAGGGTTTTCTACCCAACCGAAAGTTTTGGTAAACTTGTCTTGATTTGTTTCACAGAACCGAACCTTGGCAGAACTGTCCTCGTAAGTGGCGTTTCGAATCGACGCGCGTAACAAGTGCCTCGGTGAGGGAAATCTATTGCGAACTATTGCTTCTTATATGTCTTCAGTTATCAAGCCAGCAATGATTAGTCATTACGTTTTCGTATGCTCAGCGCTGTTACTAATACAACATAGGCCCTTCGAAGTACGCAGCGAGTGCAATGACGACAGCAAGAACTGAAACAACGTCTGTCAGCAATAAACAATCTTCTTTTAACCGCTCGAACTAAAAAACTCCTGAATCTCTTACTAAAAATCTCCTGAACTTGAACGGTACGTAGCAGCAGTGGATGGAAATATTGAAGCAACGGCAAATCATCTAGGTAGAAAGTGTGGATGATTACTAACGCCCGGCCAAGTCCAACCCTGAAACAGGTTTTGCTAGCTTGAAAAGTTCTGCCTGGACGCTATCCCTATACGCCAACGCAGATCGGCCGCCTCATTCAAAAATCTCGCGTGCTTACTTGAATAGGATGATACCACCGATTCGCTGGTATTCTTTTTAACATTGAACATTTCAGCCGACTCGTCTTTAGTGACATAGCTGCATACAACCGCCGCGATCGATACACACAAACAGTAGCACAACTGAGCTGGGGTTACGATATTGAATTTACAGACGGTAAGACAATATACAAATATTATAGAAGAAATTTACCGCAGTCGGCTGGAGCACCCTTGAAAGATTCGCATGGAACTGTGGTACAGTATAGTATTCTTACCAATATGAATATCCCTATATCACTACCAGTCAACATTGAATTTGCAACGGATTATGTGACATTTCCTTCGGACGTGATTGAGAGACATGGTAACTGCAATTGTCGACCGCCGACCTCGTCCTGAATTGTGATGAATAAACTAGAAGTTTGTCATAATGCCACGATGTATTATGCACTTTGTATAACGTACATTACTCTTCCAACAAGACTAGCCGCGAAGAGATTAAGAGGAAACTTACAGCGGGATAGTTCTGTAGCTGCAGAAGAAGACCTCCCAACCGCTGGGATAATGACGAGCGATTCCACCGCTCGGGCGATGACCAGCGATTCCTTCGAAGTACCTGCACTCACTCACGACACTGTTGGCGTCAACACAACCGGCTAGCGTACTTACACGCCGTTGAGAATGCCCGGGCTTCAGCGAAGACAGCGAATCTAGGAGTTTAAACCTTCACTAAACCTGTTGTCACACTGCAACAACAATGGCAGTTCACCGGCACACAACCCCGCAGACCCCCACAGACACACACAGGACACACACAATTGACGTTGTAAGCAAAATCAAAACCACTATAATGGCAATAACACTATGAACTTAAGTGTTATTGCCTTCGAAAGCTGTTGCGAAGTAAGTTCATCAGGGATCAGTAACACTATGAAGTGCAACTACTAGTAGAACAACTATGACTTCGTTAAGATCGCTCCAGGTCAGACGAACAGTTAAACAGAGCGAGTCACTACGGATCGAATATGAGTCTTCGATTCGAGCGCAGGCGCTTTTAAATGAGACGCGGCCGTAAGACTTTTCGCAGTAGTAGATCATCGGCTGCGGCTACGACGGCGGTAGCGGTGCAACTCAACAATCAATCGCCCTTGTTCCGAGCGAGGGTCCGTGGGTTCGCCTTATCATACCCGAATTCGTCTGATAATATGATGATCTCTCTCATTGATACCTACAAATGCATATAGCTGCTATTTATCTCTGCTCTTGTTCTCTTGCCGCCGATAATAATCATCTACCGTCAGACACAAACGCGCTCGAGTATGAGCGGCCATTAACAACAAGTGCTCTGCAGTTGCAATTATCAAGTTGCTCCCCTCTCCCCTTCCGATGCGCGATAATGAGGACAATGAGGATGCCAACGAACACCGCGCCCGAGGCTTTCTTATCTTGCAATCGCAAGGGCGTGGCGTTATTTACATTTAGGATTGCCTGCATCTCTTTGGTTTAACTCGTTAGTCACCACCTCCTCACCTACTTCGTATCGCTCAGCCTGTCGATACATGTGCAACACACATCGTATCAAGCATTAGTATCACTTGCGCATCATACAAGCTAATGAAGCATGTTAACGATTGACGAGTAGTGCACACGAGACGAAAGAACGGTGCCCCACGGCTTCTGTCACAAAACAGGCTCTGGCCGGCATATCGGCCCTCTTGGCCGTACATTTGACCAATGACATGGCTGAACAAGTACAAGTGCGCTCCAGCCGTGTCGTCGTGGTCAAATGTATGCAAATGGGGTCTTTCATAAAAAAAAACTATTATATATATATATATATATATATATATATATATATATAGTGATTGTTGTGACTATCGTGCTTTATTTTAATTCAATTAATTAATTAAGAAATGCCTTAATCAACTGTAACGACATTCACAATATTCGCAGTAGATGAACGGCTTCTACGCGAACTACGCAATGGAACTTTCGTATGTCGTGACTACTTGAATCAGCGTAACGGCTTAGATACATTTCAAATCGATATTGCAGTTGGCGTCGCTGCAAAGAGACACGTTGTTACAAATGACGGAAGCAGACTGACTACAATCGAACACCTATATATTTTTAAATTGTCGCACCAGAACCATCATCGCCAATCTTGTTTTTCTGGCTATGGATCCTTCACTTCAAGAGTTCTTCCTTCGTGTGGCTAACTCGCCCTCATTTTGCCTATTAAGCCAAGGTAGCAGGCGTCCCAGACGGTACTAACCTCCCGGGGCATTAACCGTCCGGCCCCGTATTTCATACTAGCCTTAACAGCCGTCGAATGGGCCACGACAGAATGACAATATGAATTTGTTGCCATCCAACCGACATCGTATGCCTTGTCCCCCCTTACCACCATAAGTGGCCCCGGGAGAGTTAGAATTGGGAGTTAACACCGTCTGACCAACTTTCATGTGGGCGCGTGAAGTTCCTCGCAGCGCGCGGAAGTCCCCGCAGCGCGCGGAAGTCGCGCACCAGCGGACCGACGCCGGAAAGAGAGTCATAGGTACTCCCGTATTTTGGGTTGGCTCTTAGCCGGAGTGGAACCTCTCGGGAAAACCCCATGGGTTCCCTCTTCGTTTACCAGCGGTGTCCACGTGGAGGCGTCCAACCCTGTAACTATTCCTCTCGTCTCTAAACCCCTGGGGCGTCGTTTTATTGTTTGATCCATCGACGAGGCATTTGGCTACCATAAGATTGTCTGGCAAGGTTGAGAAGACTGCAGTACACCCTTTCTCGAGCGCCAGCTTCGCAGCCACCCCACTTGGGGGACCTATCTGGCTACCGTCTAAAAAGGCCCGTCTTACGCCTCTCTTGCGCCACTTGTGAATCAAACCGACGTGCAATGCTTCAGACAGCGTTGCCATTACTAGCTATCTTTAGGGTTTAACATTCAGAGAGTCATAGTCGATGTTCCCCAAAGGGCACATAGATCAATTGACATCTCTATACTTCACAGTACAGCTACTGTAGCAGCTTCCCCGATGATTGTCTAATAGCGTTTGTTTTCGTCATTTAATTTCGACAACCTTATACGATAGGAATTAAGGTGTCTATAACCAAATTGTAATAACTAAGACTTTCTATAAATAGGCGTGTTTTGATTAAGCTCAACATTAACCATGCCTCCGTTGAAACACCGCAGACCAGATAATCAGGCATATGCATATAATAATGACCAATGCTTTCATCTTAATGTCTCTCAAAAACAGTCTAAACTCTTATTCTATTATTTTGGAGTGTCCATATTGAAGAAAAATTTTACCTCCTGTATTTTGAATGAATGAACAAATTTAAGAGAGTTTTATGTATAATAGATTGTCCGTCTATTAAATACTTACGTAATTAATTGAACTGTATAATTAGGCAACAATTTTAAGATATATCTGATGGATAAAATGTAATTCATTTTTTTTATATTGTATTTACTTTCCCCTGCCAGAAATGAAATTGTCGTACTCGGGACGTAAGAATCTTAAGTCATTACAACACATTCTACTAAACGATAAAGATGCGTTTAGTATAGCTTTGTTCGGCTCCTGGTTGTCTGCGATCTGTGTCCGAACACCACGGGTATGCATCTACGTGGTGTTTTTTGTAAGTTACAGAAAACTAAAAAAAATACACTGACAACAGTAATACTGTATGTCTTCTCTTGATAAGTATTGTACTAACCATGCCACATGATCAATAAGCAATCAACCGCCGAAGGAAAATGCCGTCAGACACTGCCTACGGTCATAGCAGCTCAAAATAAAACAAACAATACGCACGCTAACTAATAATAATAGAAATTAAAACTAGAGCTAAATAATATGAGTAATATTTTTTCATCATTATTATAGTTTTAATAATATTGGACCGACATAGCCCGCCGGCAAATTTATTTGTCCATGTTGTCTGTTATCACAATGTGTCACATAACGCACTGAAAACTAACGACTCAAGGCTCTAGGTCCAAGATGGGGCTGGTCCACCTGGCCAAAGTTCCTCTCACCGACGCAGCGTTCCCCCTCTGAACGTCTAACGACAAGCGCTGCAGTAAGTACTCCCCCGCTCTTTTGTCTCCTGTAGCAACCACCAATCTTCTCCCGACGTCTCTGAGTAATTTTTTGGTAAGCAACCCTAGTCCCCCCAACGTCTCAAAAGCTAGAGGTGAGAACAAATGGGGATAGTCCAGGCTTGAGTACTTCCTGCACTTGGCTGTTTCCGCTAAGGCAACCGCATGCCCAGGGCGGGCTGCGCCAGTACCGACCATTGAAGGGGCTAAAAGGTCGGTAACAGTCGCATCCCACACCAGCATCTGGCCCCGATCGAATGGGGTCAGAGTCATTCCGTCAGGCCTTTTTCCGTCATCTCTGACTAAGCCGGGGGGCTCCAGCACACATGGGTAGCCTGCCAACCGTAATCCTCTGCAGAACGTATCGTTCAGGGCCGAGTGGCACGTTTTAATAATATAATTATATTATTAAAATAAAATGCTGCATTCCATAGTTTCATGCCGCTGGTCAGTTGTTCGCCGTGACCCCGTACTTGTGGGCTAAATAAATGTAAGTAAAAACGCACTTTACCTCCCAGCATTCCGGCTCAAATAGGGCTCTGTTATTAGTCTTGTGCTCCTCTATGCTGCAATATTTTCATATACTGGTAACAAGCCCTTCACTGATAGATGATGACTTATTATGTCCATATTATCAACGCCAGACGTCACTTCTGCCCGGTTGGATCGGATCTCTGTCTCCGCCGTGTTTATTTCTCGATCATCCTGAACTACGGTATCTACCTCGCTATCGCGACAATCGCCGTTGTCTCAACTGGTCTCTGTTTTCTTCACGCTTTCAGGAGGAGTTTACCCTTTAGCTTCATAGCGTCTCGTTTCCATGTTGGAGCGGCGTATAACGACGGTCTAAGACGCGAAGTCTTCTCTTGCCGTCCGTTGCTCCGAGTATTATCGGCCAGGCAATTTGCCAGCTTTTTTGCCTTGGCGGTCACCTTGCCAATGCACGAAGTGACGTACACGTTACTCGAGAGGGCCGGGCACGCTGTGTTCATTATTATTGAGCGGGTCCTGAGGTAGAAGGCTGTGATCCTTTGAACGCACACAAAAATTCCCCTTTGAGCCGTTACGTCTATAATGACCTGCCGCCTTAGTGAATTGAAAGCAATGCGGACGTCCAGAAGAACGCTCCTGCAGAGTTCTCTGGAATATGTGGTTCAACTTTCTTTGTTGCTCGGCCTCCCGTGGAACAAGGTCTATTGCCATTTTCGATGTGCCTTAAGAAAAGTCGCCTCGTCGCGCCCACCGCCAGGATCTTTGAAAGCACAGGCCGTGGTCTCCTTAATTTTTTCATGAAAATCTTATAGGGTTTCCCCCATATGTTGTTTTCGACTTTCTTGCAAAGTTCCCTCCATTTGCTTTATTTGCTGCATTTGATAGCCTTTTTGAAAGCCTTTTTCGCGGCACTAAGCTCCCACCAAGCTTCTTCCAGCCCTCTTCCTTTCCTCCTAGCACGAGTGTTCATCCGCCGCGCCGCATGGCAAGCGGCCTTCCTTAGGTCCGCGGTCCGCGAATCTACCAATATTTGGGCGGGGCTGCCCGCGAGGCGCGACCCGCCGTTAAGGCAATACTGCCTGGCCTGCCTTACCCCTCAAAAGTGCCGCCATCGTCGAGTCGAATTTGGTTCCGCTTATCGAAAAGTATCTGTTATAAAAGACAATAAAATATACAAGCTACAGGGCACTTACGGGCTAATTCATTTAAAGATTGCACAAGATTGCATTCTGCGACATGGTATATTCGGCAGAGTTCACCGCAGCGGCGGCATACACAAAGCTCACATGGTTCATGGAACTCACAGCCCGTTGACATAAAATGTGATGAAAGCCGTGCACTGCAAACCATGTTATCACGTGCCTGTTGCAACGCTCTGGCTTCTTCCACTCCGCATTTCTCATTGCTTCGGTACCGAAGAATTCCGGGTCGAGTTCGGAAAATTTAACCTCCCGTCGCCCGATGCAGTCGTTAAAGGCTGTGGTGCGAGGGAGGCTATAACGGCTCCTTAGGTCTTCTATGAGGAGTAGACAGTCTGACAGTAATTGGCAGACGAGGCGGTTGTGCGATGACGTGTTTTTCCAACGTTGTAGATGTACTGTAAACAAGGTTATAGGTTGGATTCTGACACGGTGCATAGTGGAAACACATCGAACAGAGTCGTTGTACTGTCCAATGGAAGCGGTGAAAAGGTCGCCGCTTCCCTGCCTTTAAAAAACGACGATTAAGATAAGGCTGTGAGGAATTCTCGTGTAACAGCCCTACTAGCCCTACGTCTCCGCTCCCGCCTCTGATAAGGAGCACATAGAAGTGGCTTTAGTAGGAAATAGTCAGCTTTATTGGTGTTTCGTAGCAGCCTTTCGTACTACAGCCCCCCCATGACAAGCGAGCCGTAGTGGAAATATTTTCTCTTCTCAAAACGAAGACTACTAGCATGTCCCCAACAACAACAACAACAACGTCAACACAATAACAAAAGCAACAATAGCATCAGCGCCATCATGATGACCATTACAAATATACGAGCAACGTTACGTAGACGTAATTCAGTTAAAAGTTGCAGGGTATCGTCGGTTGCAGGTGTCTGTCTACCCTGGTGCTTATCGCCAGGAACCCCAATGTAACTGTATCCATTCATTTGTCATCCACATCCATCTACGTGTGTAGTAAATGATGACATATGCGTTCGTGTCTTCGGCTATACCAGCGGCTGAAGGGAAAGTTAGCGGGCGGGTGCAAAAATGGCTAGTGCCGTCGGCAACGACGCATGTGCAACGTTTGGCCTTCGTTATTGTTGCTGTTGTTGCTGCTGCTGTTGCGGTTGTTGTTGTTGTTATGCCCATTGTTGCTGTGGCGAATGTTGCGCCGTCATCTCAATGATCGCGCTTTGATTATATATACCTATATATATATATACTATACATCTATTTATATAAATGTAATGCATCTATATATATAGATATATATATATATATATATATATAACATAATTACGATATGCATATAAATTATCTATTTAATATATGATATAATAATATATACTCTGAAAAAAAATAGGGTTTGCACATTATTTATATGATGTGTAAGATCATATGATACATGCTCCAAGAAGCGATACTTTATCAATTGGAGTATGGGTACTATTCGCATGCACATATCGAAAAAATTATAAGTCACACATGCTGTCTAGCGAGTGATAGTGAATAAGTTGGTTATTCACGGCCGACGGAACGAAGCACCCTACTTTTCTGTGCTGAAACGATGGGTTTGGGTCGGCGTCTCACGAGTGACGAAAAGACCCAAATCAAGGCTTATAAGGATGTCGGCCTCTCTAATCGGGAAATTTCCCGTCGATTGGGGCGTTCTCGCCAAGTAGTGAACAACTTTGTGAATTTGGGTGAAAAATACGGCGTAAAAAAGAGTCCGGGGCGTCCAAATGCCATTTCGGAACGAAACAAGCGCGCAATTTTGAAGATAGCCTCGAACTCTGCGCTCTCGGCAAAGGCAATTGCGGCGGCGGCCGGTGTGCAAACGAACGTGCGAAATGTGCAAAACCTCCTCAGGAAGACACTTTGGCTCACGAGAAAAAAACTTAAGAGAAAACCACGATTGACCGCTGAGCATCAGAAAGCTCGTCTCGACTTTGCCCAGGTTACGATGTCATGGACCACTGAATGGCACCGAGTGCTCTTTTCGGATGAAAAAAAGTTCAGTTGTGATGGACCGGATGGATTTAACTATTATTTTCACGATGTGCGCAAGGAAGAACGATTTTTGTCAAAACGACACTCAGGTGGCGGTTCGGTGATGATCTGGGCCGCTGTCGGGTATTATACAAAGTCGCCGATTGTGTTTTTAGACGGTTGTGTTAATTCGACGCGCTATAGGGATCTACTAGAAGAGCAATCCGCACATTTGAGCTGATGGGAGGACCCGACTTTGTTTTTCAACACGATAATGCCCCGATTCACACTGCTAAGTTGATCGAAAGCTGGTTCGAACAACGCCACATTGAGGTCCTACGCTGGCCTGCAGTCTCACCTGATCTTAATATTATCGAGAATGTATGGGGCTGGCTAGCCCGAAAGGTTTACACCGACGAAAAACAATTTTCGAACCAGGTAGAACTAAAAAAAGCAATTGTGAAGGCTTGGGACGAGCTCTCGCAGGACGTCATCCAAAATTTGTTCAACACTATACCAAACCGCATTTTTTAAGTTATCCGACGTAATGGGAAGTTCACTAAATATTAAGTATAGTTGTTAGGTGCCGTGAAATGAACCCAAACGTTGTTATTCCACTCAATTCACTCGCTAGGACATGCATCTTGGTGGTGACTTTATAATTTTTCGCAGCGTAGCTGTGCCAAATGTCGAAATCTCGTGTTTTAAGGTAACCCGATACTCCAAATGTCGATAAAAGTATCCGCTGTTACTCTGCGAGCATGTATCATTATGATCTTTACACAATCGGTTATAATAAATGCGTGAAATGTGGCAAACATGGGTGGCCCTATATTTTTTTCAATGACTGTATATATATACATATATTTATCATATATAAAATATATATATATATGATAATATATATATATATATATATATATATATATATTATATAAATACATATATATATATACATTGGGCTTTTACACGAGTTCATTCATACGGTGGTCGTGGATTCGGCTCACGAAACGAACTACTGGTAAAGTCGATGAACCCTAGGAGTGGGTCATCACGCAGCTTCATGATGCTTTTGCCGCGATGAGTGAACAGTGTTGTCTACAGCAGTAGCAGTTCTACTACATTGCCACAAACAATCTTTACCTTCATCACTGCTGCCATCAACGTTGTCGTCAACATCGAGCCCTGCAGACCGTGAAGACCCCCTCCTCCCCGCCTACTCCACCCGCCTCCGTGCTTCTGCAAGGTCGATGGAGGCGACAAACATGAGCAGAACGATGAGCAGGACGATGGGCAGGAAAGACCATGACCATGTGAGGGCGGTGTGCAAACTTCATAAACTAGCACACGGACACGCTTACACGCTTATTTACTATAGATACAGAGAGAGAGAGAGAGTGCGCCTGTCGCTTGTCGCCTGTCCGTTTACTGAGCTGTTATATGATGCAAGACAAACAAGTTGTGACGCCTACCGCCACCACCATCATCATCATGCGGAGGACGGGGGGAAGGTTGACAGGAAGCTAGGGGAGAGAGAGACTGAGAAAGGAAAGCAGTACAGATAGCAGAGAAAACAAAGAAATGAAGGAAATAAGTGACATCCGAATATACGCAACTAGCAAACAAGGAAAAGGGCGGCCGAGAGAAGAGGAGTATCTTTTCTTCACTTCTTCAAGAGGAAAAGGTATCTCCGGTTGTTATTCCCCGTCTGCCCGCTTTGTCGCAGATTGGTGTGATCATACTCTCGGGAGGGCCGGGGGTTTACCCCCGGCGTCCATCCGTACGCCATTAATTAATTGACCACGTCGTATACGTACATAATCGTATCCGGCATCATCTCATGCTTCTCCTCCGCCCTGTGTTTTTCCCGTGTCGCTGTCCGAGTCGCCACGTAAATAGTTTGCTTGTTGACTGGAGCCAACGCCGTACCTCTCTTGCCCTATCCCTCTCTCTACCTCTTATTCTATATATATATATATATATATATATATATTGTTGGGGGAATGCCGCTTCGATGAGAGGTACCCTAGCTAGGTGGACCAGCCCAAGCCTGGACCTAGTGCCTTGAGTTATGCCCCAGCGGGCAGTGCACACGTTCTTACATCACCAATGTATATTTTGCTACACTTAAATATATATATATATATATATATGTGAACGCACAACTTTTCGAATACAAAACAGCAGATTTGCTACTAAGCCAACTATACATATCCAGACATTGGTAGAAATATACAGACAGATAGATAGGTATACTGTCTCTATGTTTAAGTTGCGAACAACATAACCTTGGGGCTATCGACAAATCTGAACCATCGGCAAAATCTTCGCCGCTCCAAACTTTTGACGGGCTTGCCGACTCAGGTGGACTTTGGTTTCACTAAACTAATTTTCCCCTGCACAGCAGATTTCATTGCGATGAGTCAACTTCGTAGCAACAGGTAGGTTTTCAAAGTTTGACAAGTTATAATGTAAACATAGCGCTATATCGCCAATCAACCAATACTGGGGATAGTGGAGAGCTTGTAAACAATCCCACAATTGTAATCGAATATGCCTATTCTAATTCTATGCCTATACATTGTCACTGCCAATGCATTTAAACATACAAGCACAGCGTAGCCTTGTGCACGTAAAACTACAGCCTGGTCACATCGCTCATCCCGCTTACGTTTCGGTCAGCGAGTATGCTACTATGACCCGTGGGTCCTTCATCGCGTGAATCAATGAAGTTCTCAAAGTCATGTATTGCTTTTCGGCCTGGCCAAACAGACTTACTAGAGTACTTTCTTGTCTATCTAGTCAAATGGTCTAAACATTTTGTGAACTTGAAAGCCATGGCTCGTTTAGATCTCACCAATGCTCTGCAGATGGCCAGGTAGGCACACACACAAACCCAATCCGTCACAGCCTAATGTCTGTGCGCAGGTTCACATAAGATAATTATGTCACTTTACAAATGCATTGCATAATATCCATGCAAACAGACACGCCTTTATGTAGTAATAAAAGTTCCCTTTTGTTATGTAATTTTGCTCCTAAACTTCCACTGCAAACTGTGCGGCTTGTTGGCTACATGCTATCCTGGGCGTGCGGACTTACTTATTAAAAATCACCAAAAACACCTGCTAGCAATGAAATCTCTAACCCTTTCTCTCTTTCTCAGGGCAACTGACGACGAACGAACAGGAGGAAAATAACCTCAGAATGCTATTGAGTGGGATCACAAATCGCAAGCATAGCCTATTTGACCTTTTACCACTAGGAAGTTGTTGGTTAATCGTTTTGATAACTTTTACCTAAGCAGACTCGTCAGTGGTCCTTAAGAACCAAAAGTAAACGAACCTACTAATGATTTAGCTATTAGACTTAGCTAATAGCATAATTACCAAGAGATTGATAGATTCCACATCACACCTGCGCACTTCGCTATACGAAAACGATTTAACTATGTGAGATGAAGCGCATCATATGTGCAAACGGATGCGCTGCAGTCTTAAAGTCTTGTCTACTTCACTTGCCCATGACAACGTAGATAATAATACGAGCGTTAGCTCAAAGTCTATGTTGCAAGCAGAGATCAGACATTTAGACAACTGAAAGTAACGGCGGTACCAACCAGACGCCCACTTACAAGTTAGATTAGATCTAACTTAAATCATGTGCGGCCACATTATAAATCAGGAGACGGCTCACAAGTCTACCAATCGCAGAAAGGTGCTGCGTTGGGTGAGAAGGCTGAACGGCGTAATCTGATCGATAAACCACATATCGGGTGTCACCCAGTGGGTGCGCTGGGACATTACGGGTCCACGGCGCTCAGCCGTCAACAACACGCTTATCTTCTGGGCTGACTCTCAGCCAAGATTTAACGTCCATAGTACTACTTTTCGCGCTGCTTCATAGACGGATTCCCATAAACACAAATGTGCAACGGTGGGACTCGAACCCGGGCACCTATGTGTCTCCTCCGGTCGCGAGGCGCGGACGAATTCACCCTCCACGCCACCGGGCTCGACAACAACACGCTTGCAGCAACATTCCGGACAGCCGAATTACCTACCGTTCAGGAACCGCTCGGCTTGCTACGCGAAGACTAGAGCCGGCTGGAGGGCACAGTAATCGACAACCTTAACTTGCCCCACTAGTCGGTGGATACGCAACCCACCCCCAGGACACGCAGCCATACTGCAGCCGAACAATGGAAGGCATGCAAGTAGGAATGTAGAAGGTATTTGTCAAGGTGGATTTTAAAAACGCATTTGAAGTCAGTGCGGCGGGATCTAGTTCACCGCATAGTACAAGCACATGTACCGCGCCTTCCATATGCACTTGTACCCCAGGCATATAGCCGTGATTCCAGTCTTCACATCGGCGTGTGGAATTCAGTGAGAAAACCCTACAGGACCTACTTTCATCTGCGTAGCGTTGAAACAGCTCACTGACCTTCTCTCTATCCGAAGTCTAAAGGACAATGTAACCCTAGCTAGCGCTCCGTCCACAGTATTCGTGGATATCGGATGAGTACCACGCTTTGTGGTAGGAAGTGGTTTGATACTAAATAGCCACAAATGTGAGATATTTATCGGCGGATGAAATGAGTCGTCAATCCCAAGCAATAGTCTATCAAGAGCATATGCAAGTTAAGTTTCAAGATATTCTTGTCGCTCGGGGACCGTTAACCGATGCTACTGACTGGAAGTCATAACATATCTTAGACACAAAATTGATTGACGGTGCGTAGATATCCACTCAGCTGACAGGAAATGGCAACGCAAGTTTATATATATATATATATAGAACATATTGTGATGATTTATTAATCATTTACAATACGTTTGCACACTCATCAGTGCTCGCCTAAATATATATATATATATATATATATAAACCTTAAAATATGTACATATGTTTATGGAAGACCATATATATATATATATATATATATATATATATATATATATGGGCCTTCCATAAACATATGTACATATTTTAAGGTTTAGTAGAACTCGACCAGAATCACTTTTTCCCAACGGAAGGAGGGGCGGCAACTTATTGTTTAGAAATGAGTATGAAATGTATAAAAGTAGCTATTCTGCCTTTTTGTCGTCTTCTAATTAGTTGTGCAAAATCTAGGTTTGCTACTAAATGGCACCCTGATACAAGCTGGCGTAAGGCGAAGAGCGGTATTAAGGAAAGTCGTAAAAAGTCGATATGTTGTTATGTCTTACGTTGAAGCTTTCACGTTCAAAACCGTGAAATTTGGCCATTACGACCAAAAATGTACACCTAAAAGACTATTCTTAGACAATAGCAAATTTCATGCCCATTCTTTCTTTGAGAAGGCATGCGCAGCTCGCTAGCATTTTTATCTGCTTCAGCAAGGGTGTATCCGAACGTTAGGTACATATTTTGAAGCTTGGTAGAACTCGGCAATAAATCTGTTTTTCCAATAGAAGGAGGGGGCGGAAACGTCTTAGGCAAAATTTAACGGTTCTATACATAAAACGTAGCAACTATGACTGTCGAAAAAGCTTAGTTACTTGGCACCTACGGATCGCAGCATCATCACTCTGGTACGAAAATTATGGGTATTAAATTTGCTAGTGAAAACAGTCTTTTGGGTGGAATTTTTTTGTTGTAATGACAACTTTTTGCAGTTTTGAACGTGAAAGCTTCATAAGTAAGGCATAACAACATATCGATTTTTTTTATTTTCCTTAATCCGGTTATTCGCCTTTTGATAACTTGCGTCGCGTGTCAATATGCAGAAAATTCCGCCAAACACGGCAGTATGATCGGTTACGTTGACTGATTCTCCTACAAACGTAGTGTTTGCACAAATATATAGGAAAAAAGGGCAGAACAGCTACTTTTATAATTATTATCCTCACACCTAAACAAGACGTATATATATATATATATATATATATATATATATATATATATATATATATAAAGTTCATTGCAAAATGTAATCTGCAACTCACCAAACCGTAAACCCTAAATTAATTCTTAAATCTGCAAATCTGCCGATGGCGGCCAATATCTACGAAAAACCTTCCGGGACAACTGTCTAAGATATTAGGGACTGAGCAAACGTAACTGTGGGGAAGATAAATAAATAATATACTGGTATACAACGCTATCAACAGTTTCTACGTGAAGTGTGACTGCACATAATATTTTTTAAATACACATATCTATACATGGATGTACGCATATATGGGTTTAGTCGGTTCGTTATGTTAGCACTTTGGAGTGGACAATTGTCTCCGTGCGAACGTGATGTTCCTTTTATATTTTTATTGATTATCACGTTATTTTAAACTTTGCCTGCTTTGATGTTTAATTGTGATCTCAAGCTGCGTTTTTTTTTAAAGATTTTTGTTCGTAAGGCTAATGCCCGTGTACGGTTTTTTCATGTCATGCCTAATTTTTAGTCCACTCCGGCATTTACCTTGTCTAAATTGGAAACCATGCAAACCAATTTAAGAGTGGCCGGTCTGGGTCTCGGACCTAGTCCTCCCGAATGCAAGGCAAAGGCTTTGCCACTAAGCCATCTTGCTCGGTTCAAACTTTCCAAACTTTGTTTTAGCCTGCAGCTTGCTAGTTAGCTTGCTAATTAATACTGGAAGTGACATTTTTAGTCATATCTAGAGACATTCTCTACACTAATTATAGTGTCTATTTAATGTAAGTAAATTTATTTAATGATAACAAATGTGTTCTCATTAGAGAACTCTACGACTAGCACATATCTCGCATAAGAATTAATTAAGTGCTCAGTGAACTAGCAAACGTGAATCCACGAACCACGCGTATCACGCTGTATGAGGAAAAGAAGAGTCATGCGTTAGCAATAAGATTGTTAATTTTATTCTCAGCCATATTTTGGCCGACATTATGTGCAGCTGTTATAGGCTAGCTTACGCCGCTAAATGCCTCTTTAATACTCTGCTACATCACACATCTAGCGTTGTCATGTTTCTTGTGGCTATTTAACACAGATAAACGTACAAGACTGTTAAGCTTTATTTCCTGATCCTCAGGCGTATATGCATTTTATCTGTATAAGGGGTTTGCAGATTTGGCCTGGCCAACATCAAAGTGGTATAGTAGTCTGCGATTAGTACCCCATTCGTACACATTCCAGTTAATTTATAGAGATGCAGAATACTATAAGAAAAAGCCTTGGAAGATCTATTCGTCCAGCGAATATCAATCCAGCACCAACGAGCGTTCACAATGAGGTCCAAAATATGCTATGCGTAAATATACTTGAAGTCTAGAGTGGACTTTGCGCGCCTTTCAAGTACTGACTGAATACCACTGTATTTTCCCACTAGAGCCCAGTTAAAGAGATTCAAACTCTGCTGCGTTTACGTATAGATCTTGTGTAGTTACTCTGGTGTGGTCACCAGACATCATTACCTGGAGCTGGTAACACAACACCGACACTCTTTTAAACGGACTTTAGATCATTTACCACAAGTATGATTACTCTTCTAAGCCATACTTCTGTACATTTTCCAAGTTGTATCCACATACTGCCTAATTATGTTCGAAGAAGTTTGTCTGCTAATGCTTTGTCAAGCTATCCATTCACAAGTACTTGACCGAGCTCATCTGGGACGTCGTTTAACAAGCTTAGTGTGTAACAACTAGAAAATGCTCCGCTATCTAATGTTTTCAAATGTACTTCGCTAATAAATTATCACGTCTACACGTAAAGGCATCTTCTCTATCCAACGATATATATATATACTTATATGTACACCCTAGTACATATTAGTATATCATTGTATGTACTTTGTACATTCGACATAGATCGAACGTCTATGTCGATGCGTTCGTTTACCTCGAACCTCGTTCAAATGCACAAATGCTAACTAACTAGCTTAGTTAAAATCCTTTATATAGTAAACTTTTAAATTATTTTCTATACGTTCATTACTGGAAACAATGTGAACTCTGTCTCAAGACTCCATGTGAGCTTCATTCTAGGTCACAATTTACCCGTGTTAGACACTCATCCTTTGTCACACAGAATTGTGCTTGATTAACTTTACCGTCAAAATAACGTTTGTCGTTCGGCGTCTTCGTATATTGCTGTTTCGCAAAGGCTGTCATTGCGGAAGCACTTACGGTCTTAAACTAGTGAAAATATTCTGCCAACCTTGTATATGTTTTGTACTACCGGTTACATTTTTCACAACCCTGCCGAAGCCGAACCCAATCAGTCTATATCCTAGTCCGCTATATTTTGCAGACTTTGCCAGCCACACAGTCGTACATAGTGATTGACTATATGTACATAGTATCAAGTGTCTCTCTCTCTCTCAATAAATAGCTAAATTGCTGCTGGCACTGCTGCTAAGGTTTGCGCGAGGCTTTGCAGCCTTCTATCGTCGTCTATCACTCACGCACGATAATAACGATCAGGCTATCATCATCATCACCATCATTCGTTTTAAGGCCCATTCATGATGCTGCGATCCAATAATAATCCGATCGCATGTCGTTAGCTTTTTCGATGCTTCTGCGAGTACTTGTAGAAGTCGGACATTTCGAATGGCTTGCTTTCCTCATAGTACGGTTTGAATTTGCCCGCCTCGACGACAACCTGCGTAGCGGCCGCCGCTGTTCGTACAACGGTACTTGGCTGAGGCTGTAGCTTCTGGCCAGCAGGCGTCGCCGCCCCCGTCGTCGCCGTTGTTGCTTCTGTTGTTCCTGCTGCTGCTGTTGTTGTTGTTGCTGCTGCTGCTGCTGCTGCCGCCGCCGCTCCTGTTGCTGTAGTCGTCGTCGCCGTCGATGCTGCGGCTGCTGGTTGGAGATCTCTATGGGGCAGCGTCGGGGGCGGTGGAGGTGGCGGTGGGGGTGGCGGGGGCGGAGGTGGGGGCGGCGGAGGCGGTGGCGGGGGCGCCAGCAGCGGAGCTGGTGGCGGCGGTAGCGGACTCCGCCTTGGCGGGGAACGTCCGTCAAGGTCAGTCTCGGTCCAGTCTTTTTTGCACTTTGGCTGAAGTTGCGGAGGCGGTGGCGGGAGAGGGGGCAGAGGCGGAGGCGCAAGCGGAGCCGCCCCCGCCGAACTCGAGATTCCTGACATAGCCAGACTTGAAATGCTTGACGTAGACGTGTGGGCGCGCGGAAGATACGGGGGCGGCAACGGAGGTGGAGGGGGAGGAGGAGGCGGCGGTGGTGGGGGTGGCATAACAGCATTGTTGTTGTTGTTGTTGTTGTTGATACTGCTGCTACTATTGGTACGGTGATGATGGTGATAGTGGTGATGATGATGATAATGATTAATATTATTGTTATTATCCATCGTACTCGTACTGTTGATATTTGTGCTGCCACTGTTGCTGATAGCCGCCGCCGCCGCCGACGACAACGACAACGACGACGACGAGGAAAGGGTTGCCGGCAGACCGAGCGTGTTCATATCGCCGCTATTGACCGACGGCGAAAGCGCAGGCAGCGACGACAGCGACGACGACGACGACAACGACAAAGAGGGCTTTGCGAGCGGAGGCGGTGGAGGTGAAGGCGGTGAAGACGATGAGGTTTGCTGCAGAAAGCCGAGAGCAAGGTTGTCGTGGCTCGAGAAAGCCTGGGACAGGCGTTGCGTCTTGACGCTGTACACGTTGAGCCGCTCGAGCGGACTACTCTCGTACTTGGCGCACGCCTCAAGCACCGTTCCCGGTGTTGTTGTTGCTTTCGTCGTCGTTGATGTTGTTGTTGTCGTCGTTGTTGTCGCCGCCGTCACCACCGTTGCTGGTGGGGGTGGCGTTGGGGGTGGTGGTTTGCCGACGGCTGGCTGCACGTCGACTTGCGACCCACGGTAAACCGGTGCGTACTGCGCACGCCGGTAAGACTGTGTGCGTGCTTTGCTGAGCGAGACTCGGCACGTAGCGCGTGTTCAGGGCGATGCCGGCAGCCATCGGGCCGCCGCGGTACGCCTTGGGCGAGGACGGCGCCGAATACGCGGCCGGCGGCGGCACGGGCGACGTCGACGCCGAACTCCGCGACGAGCGCGGCGACGAAAGGCACGCGACGTTCGACACGCTCGACGACGCGTGACGGCCAAAGTCCCTGCCGAAGTCCCTGCCGAGCGTGTTCGAGCGCGGCCGATCGAAGCCTCCTCGGACACCGGCCGGCCCTGGTGGTCCGTGGTCGCTACTGCCGTGCCCTGCGCCGGCCTGCTCTGCTCCGGCTCCTCCGATGGGTACCGCCAGCGTCGTCATTGCGCCGTCGAGCGTGTCGGCCGCCGACACCGGCGAGCGTGCCTTGAGCCGGTCGAGCGACAGCGATGACGGAAGCGGTGGCGGGACACGTCGACCGCTCATCAAATGCTGGCTGTGTTGCTGCTGCTGCTGCTGTGGGGGTGGCGGAGGGCCGGGGGGTGCCGGTGGACGAATCGGAGGTTTGTCGACCACACCGGGCGGCGGTGGAAGCGGCAGTGTCGTCACAGCGGGCGTCGCCGTCGCTAACGGCACCGGCCGAGGGGGTATCATGGGCGCTGCGACCAGCGGCGCTGCGACCACCTCGTTGGCGTTGCGGTCGACCAACGGCTTGGCCTTGCGCACGGTCGGGTTGGCGATGTCGTTGTCGGTCGGCATATCTTCGTCGAACGTGCCCGTCAGTTCGGCTTCCTTCTTGCAGATCTCCTGCAGTTCGTTGAGCTTCTTGCGGAGGATTTCGACGAGCGCCGACTTCTTGACGGACAGCCGTGACAGCTTCACCTCGGTCGTTGCTTTGTCGTCGTCCCGGCCCTCGAACGCCAACGCGATCCGGGACAGCGAGCTGCGTATCGTCATCTGGGACGGATTGTTCAGCTCCTGCGAGATCCGCTGCAGCCGGTGGAAGTCGTCCGGCGTCTGCTTTCGGGCTCGGCTGCTGTCCATGTGAAACTGGTGCTGCGCAATGGCCATCGACCAGATCGTCTTGTTGAGCGCGGCGTTGGCCGCGTACCACACGATGACGGACGCGTTGCCCAGCATCGTGCTCGTGCTGCTCTTCGGATTGTTGATCTCGATCGAGAACTTCGTCTCGCGGTAGTAGATGTTCTCCATGTACTTCCACTGGTAGAACTTTTTCGGCACTTTCCGGTTGTTCAGATCGTACTCGCTGAGGCCGCGATGGCTCAGCCCGATCCACATCAGCGGGCCGTTGCGATCCTTCTGCTGCACCTTGTAGAAGTGGATGCCGTACGTGGCCAGCCCTTCGACCGTGTTCATGTACTGGATGACGGCGTTGCCGCGGCTGTAGCCGACGAAGTTGCGGTAGTCCTCGAGAATCTTCCGCTCGCAGTAGTCGGCCGACTTGTGCTTGGTGAGCGACGGGCTAGGAAAGCCCATCTGTCGCAGCCGCAGTTTAGCGTCGTCGTCACGTGTCCAGTCGCCGAAGTTCGCCTGGAGCGCGAGCGCGGTGAGCCGGTACTCCGTCTGGCTGTCGGGTTCGAGCAGCCCTTTGCTCATGAGCAGTTTGGCCTGCATGAAGAACGCCTCGACGGTGGCGGCGTCCGACAGCAGAGCGATCGTCGGCACGTAGAACTTGATCATGAGGTGGAGCACGACGCGGGGCGCCTCGCCGTTCCCGCTCTGCTGGATGCAGTTCTCGGTCACCTGGTCGAGGACGAGCTTCTCCGGCTGCAGCCAGTGCAGGTGTCCGTCGTCGTCCTGCCAGGACAGGCCGAACAGCTCGCGTTCGCGCAGCTTCAGATGCGACGCCGCCAAGTTGAGCAGGTCCTCGGCGATGAGCTTCTCGTCGATCTGCGTGTCGATGCGCCTCTCGCCCAACAGATCAATCTCGCAGCGGGCCGACGCCTCCATCTTCATGGCTTCACTGATGACCAACTGATGACTGTCTCTACCTATGTCTCTGGTCTGCCTGCTTCTGCCTGACTGACTGACTGACTAGCGTACTGATTGAGCAATAGACTGGTTGACTGATCGATCGATCGATTGATTGATGGCCAACTGACTGACTGATTGATTGCGTGCGTGCGTGTTTAAACGAACAAATGAGTGAATACCTCAGCAGCAGCAGCAGCAGTAAGCGGCCGGCTGTCCGAACCCCGTTGAGGGGACACGATGCGAGACACCACCTACTTGCCGTACAGCAAACAACAGCAGCAGCAGGAGCAACAAACTTAAAGTTGCCCTCAAACACCAACCGTGAGGTCTCTGTCGTGTGCTTCGCACCGGTCACGCCACCCGTCACCGTACAGCCACGCATGCGGCGGTGCGCAAAACAGCTGCACGCTGACAGCACGCCTATCGCCACCGTGCCACAGCTACGGTAGTCGCCTGTCACCAGAGGTCGTCGTTGTCGTCGTCGCCGTCTTCTTTTGATTGTATCCGTCGACATTTGGCCGCAGCTTTTCCGGCTCCTAGTCCTTCTGCTGCTGAGCGCCGTCGACGCCGCCGGCATCGCCTACCTGGCGACGCAGCTAGGCTGCCAATCAAAACCATGGCGACTAACCACCACTAACAACTGGTGCTACGACTACCACTACTACTAATGCCAGTACAACATCTGCGACAGTTGGCTACAGCTGGTTATGGCGGTCAGACGCTCGTCGTTCTCATCGTCGTCGCTGTGGCGGGCCTGGTTAGGTTATGGCGGTGTGAGACGAAAAAAAACGTGGTTTCGTCGCAGTGTTGTCACGTTGGCACGTCGTTGGCATGTCGCTCGCGTGTCGTCGTCGTCGTTGACGTTGTCGTCACAGTCACGGAGTACAAAGCTGCCGTTTCCTTATGTATGCGGGCGAAAAAGTGACCGAACCCATTGTGACCAGTGGCGGCATGAGGCGCTCTAAACACCGATATCGCCTGTGGCGATTTGATTAGGTTTCCGTGTTGACGAAGAGAGGATTGCGAGACTTTTCTTTTGTTGTGATTTTGGTCGTGGTGGTGGTGATGGACATCGTCGTGTGGTACCGTAGTCGTCGTCGTCGTTACTGGCGTCCGTTGTTCCTGTTGTTGATGTTCCTGTTGTAGTTGATGTTGTTGTTGTTGATGTTAGGTCTTGGTGTTAGATCGAGTCGCGCACGATGAATGAATATACGAGTAGTTGGTCGGTCGATCGGTCGGTAGGTAGGTAGGTTTATGATGTGACGGGCCGAAGTGTGAAGGGTGGAGTCACCCGCCTCTATTCGAAACGGTTGGCGTTGGTTGACGAATAACGTTGGCTGGGCGCGTCACAGCGGGCTGAAGGCGCGACCGGCGGCGGCACAGACACACACGTGGCGGCGAGGTACAACAGCTCGGGCCTTAAACATAGAAAACCAGCCACAGACAGACAGACAGAGAGAGAGAGACACAGAGACAAAAAACGAGTGAACCTAGGCTTGCATACAGTTACCTCTTCCTCAATCATGGGACTCATCAATCATTGCTGGTAAACGGTACGTAGAACGTCTGTCAATTATAGGCCATCGATGGACATGTACGTATAGAGAGACTTCGCATTATGGTAAGCTACATAGCAGTAATAGCAACATCAAGCAAGAGCAACAACAGCAACAACAACAGAAAAAAAGGTAAAAATAATACTGATCTCACCACCACACCACCACCAAATGAGCCATACAATCAATAATCAACATTATAAAAAATGGAATTCCACCAACTAGGCGAAGAGCAGAAGTGGTCACAGATAAGAACAGCTCTCTAAGAAAGCTAAATATGGACTACATTGAATCTTATTTGCTTTCACATTTTAGGGGCTATTGTACTGATTTTTTTTACTTCACTAAAACTACTTCATAAATCCATCGGCATTACTCGATGACGCACGAAATAGACGCTGACAAATTGAAACAATCGACTCGGACTCAAACTACTAGATTCGCTATACTCTCTCGAGCAGTTCTTTACTCCTACTGAGAGAATAAGTACATATGCAACCGCGTGTTACTTCGTTTGTTCTCCATTATCAGTCCGTTTTTTTAATTATAAGTGATCATTTCGTGACCCTCTTCGAGAATGATGACTTTCTTCGGGAATGCAAAACAAAGCTTCACTCTAACCACACGTAATGTTGTTGTATTGTGAGGTAGGATCGAAACAACTGCTAATCCGATAATGAAAACACAACGATTCGAGCCTTTTCCGGTTTCAGTTTTCCGCTCCTATCGGCTCTATAACAAAGAGTCACTCATTGCCAACAGGCTACGAGTTATCACATTAGACACACCTCAGCTCACGACATCGAGCATTTAAAGCCATTGGACTTTATTTGGGGAAGTGTCGGTAAAAAGAGGTTTTTAAGGCCCGCAAATCAAACCCCACCACCAGCCTCTACGCCTACGAGGCTCCCCTCGGCTCGACACTGTTGGCATACGCTGGCTTCAAAGTTTATCAAAAGGGAAGAGGGATTTTAGGCATAATCAAATCCATTTGCCATTTGTTTTTGGCTGATTGAGGACTACTATAGTAAAAAGCATCACATCGTCTCTGCCTTTTACCAAATCCACGCATTTACATACATGTGCGAATGCGTGGATAGGATTACACATATAAATATATATATATAGCTTTCTAGCAACATATACAAATATGACGCATCAAATATATATATATATATATATAACAAAACTGTAAACTATATATTAAAAAAACAACATGTTGAAAAAATTATATATATTTATATAGTTTTATTAGTATTTATATAGTTAAATATTAATCAGACTAGGTGGGCTGTAGAAACAAACTTGGTTCCGCTTATATGCTTGCTGGTCCGGGCCAGTCGTCAGTAAAAGGTATATATAAAAAAATACTATATAAATATTTTAAACTTTAACGCAAATATATTCTCCTCTGCTACCGCATCTTGCTATAATCGTTCAGTTAAGTAGGAAAATACCCTTCACGACCTATACGGGCGTTCCTCAACAGCGGAATGAAGCAGCAGAACAATGCTCAACCCGATCCAACAGAATAACAAACAAAAACGAACTCTCCTCGAACGGGAATCGATACCACGCACGCAGGCAAACGTCGTTATTTTTGTGCGTTAATCCACCGGCGCTACGGTGTCGGCTTTTTTTTTGTTTATATGAAAAGTTTCAGGAATTGATGCGCGTACGGTGGTGTCATATAGACTTCCGCACACGAGCAAGCCACATCTCCATCCATTGGTTGGTTTCTTGTTGGCTATCCGTACGGTGCCTCGAGCTTCAAGCAATGGATCAAATTCATTGCTGACGGCACTGCTATTACTATTGCTGGGCGCAAAGGTCAGCGCAGCGTAACACACTAATCGAACGACCTCATCGTAGCTCCGAGGTGATAGCATTACACACATGATTACAAATGCTAGTTGTTAGCTAGTAATAGTGAAGGCACAACGACGCTACAACGGCGTTTTGGGTGACGGAATGCAAATTATTATTATTATTATTATTATTTGATTTGACTTATTATTAAAGATAGACGGGCTTTGCCGTGCGGGTCGAGCCGACCCATCTGTGTAATGATGAAAACATTCGCCCAGACTAGATGACTCTGATTCCCCGAGGCAGTGAGGAGACTGCTAATCTGGGACGTGTCAATTCGGAACACTTATACAGAGAGAGAGAGAGAGCTATACGACGATCTCCTGTCTGTACGGAAAAAGACAAGAGTCGTCATTACGAAGCCTTGAGAAACATCAGCATGCTATCTGTCCGTTCATCATTGAGAGGAGGCCATGACCATAACGCGGCCAATCGGCCAGATGATCGAGAAGTCAAACGGAGACAAGCGATCCGCACCGTTCCTGAGGCAGTATGTCGCCTTGAAAGTTCAGCGCGGCAACACGAGAACGATTCCTGACACGCTACCGAGTGGAAAAGGCCTGGAGTACCTGATATATATATATATATATATATAAGTTCTTCGCAAATTGAACCTATATATATGTATATATATATATATATATATATATATATATATATATATATATATATATATATACGTTATATATATATATATATATATATATATATATATATACGTTCAATTTGCGCACTAACTAGCTCACAATAATTTGATGAGAAAATAAAATAAAAACAAAGTATATATTACTACTAATATTCATATTATTATTAGTAGAAACTACGCGACCCGACGATACTGTGCTCGTGGTATAGGTAAAGGGGCATCTGTACCGTGGCATAGTTTAGAGCTGTTACATTATTACTATGCACTTAGGGAGGAATTTGGCTAGCGAGTGCCAACGCATAAATAGCTGCATTCACATTCACCTCTTATAAGGCAAAGCGTATGCATACGTAATTCAGTCGGATCCGTCGATCATCGAGGAAGCACCATCCCCACCAGATATTGCACCTCGAGTACTGCAATGTGCGGGTTCCGCTTCTTTGGAGGGAACACAGCTGAGAAGTTAAATCGAAAAAAAAAACGACTAGAGTTAGTTAGACTTCACTAAAAAAAGTCGACTTTTGTCCGTTCGTCAAAATTATAGGTTTAGATTTTGACTTGCACAAACAGCGCCTTCCGTTATCTTTCTCGTTGTCTATCAATCTGATTATTACCAATATTTTCTCTCAGATATGGGAGGCAGAGCAGAATGCAATGCTTGCCGTTGTAGAACCCGATAAGCTCGCTTGGAAGAACGGTACTTTCATCAAATCAGTGCTGTGAATATGTGATACTGTAGACGTAACAGGAGAACATACTGCAGTAATCGCAAGAAATATTACAGTTTTCTAATAGCTAAACGAATATATATATATATATATAATATATATATATATATATATATATATATATATATATATAACAATTTGACTTTGATTTCCTGGGCAGTGAGGAGATATACTGCTAATCTGGGACGTGTCAATTCTGAACACTTATACAGAGAGAGTATAATATGCATAATATATATGCATACTACTTTCGCAGTACCCTCAATATCCCTGAAACCTAGTCAACACTCATTTGTATGCCGCTTGCCCGAGCTGGACCTGCATTCCTAAAAATATTAGATGCCTCGCGAAGTAAGAAAATGGCACATTTAATTTCACAGTCTGAATCAGGCCGGTGATCTAGTTACATCCTAAATTGGGATTATTAGTTGCTTTGTATAAGGGATCACCTAACCAGATTGAATTAGTTTCTAATTTTTTACTGTGTTTCTACCTGTTGTCGTTGTGTACTGTGTGGATGTTGTAGGAGTGGATCACTTCATTTCCGCGTATATGTGAGAGCGTGTTGCCTCACTTATTGCTCCGCATTGTAACAAACGCTGTTTAGAAATCCTTGTGAAGATACTTATTGTGATTACGTATTTGGTAAAACGCCTATTCAAAGCATTATGTGAAATATTATAGAGTGTGACTCTTGTCTCGGTGTTTGATTTATTTTGTAACCATTTTGATTTACCTAGAACTTAAGCATTGCGAAATGCAGCTCCGTTGAATAAACCACGTTTGAACTTGAACTTGAAAATACATTAAACACGTTTTTTAGTTAAATGTTGGCGTATAGCGCATATGTATATATATATATATATATATATATATATATATATATTGCTGGTGCTGCAGTAGCCTACACACTAAGCATACACAAGCATATGAACGGAACACATTTCTTTTCTGCAGCAACTCTAGTCTATTTTGGCTAAACGCAAATATATTGTCTCTCTTTCTCTCTCTCGCTCTTTTACTCTGCTATCGCGTCTTGTTGTAATATATTCAGTTAAATATTAAAATCACCTTCTGATCAGAACCCAGATTTCTGATATGCCATGTGTTATACATGTATTGTTGCTATATTTTATACGTACACTTTCAATGTCACCCAACAACAAAAGCGATAACTAAGCGCGCGGATAACTACAGTTAGACGTACAGCTTACAACCAAAGTATTGTACTAGGACGTATATGGTAAAGCAGTAGGTGACATACTTGGTGCTGCAGAATTATCAGTGAACAGCGCCACACAAACGCCAATTCACAAATTAATTACTAAGCCGTCGGCGCCCCCGCTGTGATTTGGCTCTCGGGTATAGCTAGGAGCGATTGTTGCGTTACTCATGCTGAGGTTGTTGTGGCTGTTGTCGGGTGCGGTGCCCGAACGGTGAAGGTCGTGAGACTGAAATGCGCTACAGTCCATCGTTGTGTTCCCGTCCGTTGTTGCCACTGCCCTGTAGATAATGACATTATTCGTCATGCTTAACCTCACGTTGATACAGACAGTTGTTGCTGTTGTCCAATCGTTGTTGGTGTCGTCGTCGTCGATGTTGTTGTTGTTGTTATTGTTGTTGTTGTTGTTGTGTGTGTGTGTGTTGTTCTTATGAATCTTGCTGTCGCTGCGCTACACATCGGTGGCGTTCTCCTTGTTGGTGCGGGTCTTTCACAGTCCCTTTACCTATGAGCTGCCCTTTGTGACCTCGTCAAACAATACAAGAGATCAAGTCACTGGCCAAGACCAAAACAAGAGCGTAACACAGAACCAAAGCAAAACCATTGTCGGGACAAGAAAAACGAGGATTGGTGGGAGGAAGGGGAGAAAAAGGTAAAGCTTGGAAGAGAGAGAGAGAGATATTAACGGATAGAGAGACAGAAAGAGAAAACAACTAGATAGGGAGAGATTCTATTGCCCACCAATGGCACGAGCGGAGAAGTTGGCCTACGAATTCCCGGCCCCACTGCTGCCTGGACGTTATTGTTGTTGCGGTGCTCCGTTTATCATCACCACCATCACAGCGGCAGAGCCGCGTGATCTGCATCTGATGGTATGAATCTACCTCTGGCATCGCGTCACTTTCCCATCTCTCTCTCTCTCCGGCTCGTTCTCTCTAGCTTTCACTCAATGCTGCCTCGTTCAATGCGTTCTCAGGCCCTTCATGGCAGTACCCGTCTCCGTATCCTGCCCTCGTTTGTGCTGCAGCCGTTTGTGGCTATAGCCGTTAACTCGAACGGCAAGACGAATCGGTGGGTGGGTGAATGGCGGAACTGGGCGGTTGTTTATGTGGGCGGTCGCCGGATGATCACCGTGTCATCCGCATAGCAACAACAACGAAAACAACAACATGGCGCTAACACCAGCAGCAACAACAACAACATAATCGGCATCTAGAAACGCCCCCCACCGACGTCGTCACCCACCCTTTCCCTCCCTTTGCCCGAGTGCAATGACGACCAATACACAGAGGATTGGTGTGATCATGAGGAATACTACTACTGTGTTATTGTTGTTGTTGTTGTTGTTTTTGTTGTTGTTGATGCTGTTGTTGTTGTTGTTGCTTTGATTAATATTACTTTTACATGTATAATCTACTACTACCAAAGCAAGCTAGAGCACCACTTGACTTACTGCCGTTGTGTAGCGATCACTACTGCACTATCGCCGATACAATGATATCAACATGACTGACGTCTTGTCACGACGGGACAGGACGGAGTGAAAAAGATGGCCTGGCCGGAACACTTCTACACACGGTGTCGAGAGAGAAGGGGGGGTTCGATCCCGGCACTACCACGCATACCCTATCGAAGCAATCTTTCTTAACGTTTGCAGATTTTGATTAAATGAGGAAAAACAAATAATAACGACAACAACAACAGCAACAACGCGTCAAGTAGCTATATGTCATCACATATCATTGGCAGCCGCTCAGCAAACCAACCAGCTCACCCACCAACAAGGGCGATTGATCTCAGACGAGAGTATGCTTTCCGGGCGGGCGGGCCGACCGACCGGCATCGGCGTGTCGGCGATGCTGTGCGTCGAAATGAAAGCGTATTCATTATAATGTCATGAATAATCGACTCGTTCGTTATAGTAGGTAATACTAGTAATCGTCCTAGTAGTTGTAGTTGTTGTTATTGTTAGCGTTGTTGTTGGTAGCGTTATTGTTGTTGTTTTTGTTGTTGTTGTTGTTATTATTGGCTTTGTTGTTGTTATTTTTGTTGTTGTTATCGTTGGCACTGTCGTTGTTATGCTGCCAATAGTAGAGGTAGAGGTAGCACAACAAATCGAACGAGCATTAGGATGGATTCGTCTAAGGGCGTTGAAGTCGAGTTGTTGTATTTCATGATGATGATGATGAGTACGTTATTCGTTTTGATCAAAAGACACCGTCTCTCAGAAATTTGCTCTCCGCTCTCTTGCTCACTCACTAACGCATTCATTTATGCACAAAAAGAGGCAAAGAAAGAGTGAGAACTAAGAGTAAGCGACTAAGAAACACAGTCAACTGAACGGACTAGCCTGAATCGACGCTAGGATGATAGAGGCGGTGGCGGCGGCGGCTCTTACTTTTTGGCTCCAGTTCGTGGAGATGCTCAGAGAGAGAGACAACGCTAACAGACACAGCATACAGTCAACCACAGCCACAGGATTGTCTCTCATTTAACTGTCGTCACACAATATGCACAATTCGTCGACCGTCTGTCTCCGCCGATAGCTCGACTCGCAGCTCAACTGGGGCAACTGCTACACACGAGTCCGTAACAGCCGTAAACACCCGCGTCTATATTGCGTAGCAGTGCGTTAGAGAAAGCAAATAAAAACAATATCCATACGTATCCAGCAGTGGCAAGTGACAATTGCTCACCGATATGCCCGGCGAGCGGCTCAAAGTTAGCATCCTCAAAGCGGCGGCGGCGACGACGACGACGACACCAACAACAACAACAACAACCGCAGCAACAATAACAACAACAAGGGCAACAAAACAATAACAACAACAATGGCAACAAAATTACAACAACAACAACAATAAAAGCAACAAACAAAAGGTCATATATAGACGACGGCTGAATCAGCGTTTCCCTAACTATCTAACAACCCGCATAATTTGCTCCAGTCACCTGATAATGATACTGAGACGAAACATTAAAGACGAAAGAAAGGCGACTAACACGCAGGTACAGAAACCGAACCGGCAACATGATTTTGCATATATATATATATATATATATATATATATTAACAAAAAGTGATATTTGTGGGAGCTTTAAAATGAATATTTGTGAACAATGTATATATATATATATATATATATATATATAGACCCGAGTTTGTATCTCGTACACAGGGTCCCCTAGAATTCATCCAACAAACTTTAGAATCTGGTTCAACTCAGCAAAAAACATTTTTTTTTAATAGAACAATGGGCGGAACTGTCTTTTAAAATAAGTAATTGAGCGTCTCCACGCAGATATGACTGGATCTCTCACAATCGGAAATTTAGTGAAGATATGTCAGGATAAAGAGCTTGATGCAACCAATTTTGGTTATCTCGCTCACACTCCAAAAGAAGACATTTCCGCCTCCTTGTTTCAGTGAAAAAATATGTTTTCGCCGAGTTGTGTTAGACACCAAAGTTTGTTGGACAAATTCTGGGAGACCTTGTATATATATATATATATATATATATATATATATATATATATATATAAATATTTCGACTCTCAGGCCCAGTGTCGGCGTATCGCAACAACACTTTTAGCGACAGATGTCAAACTGAACAGTCGCTCGAAGGAGATTGTTTATCGAGTCCCGTGGGCTCTGTTGATCATGTCGACGACAACATGATTGCGAAAAACCTAGTTACGTGAACAATCGACATCGGAAAGTCGTGCCTAATAAGTGTGAAATGACTAGAAGTTCGAGTAAACTAAGGCCCTACGCTAAAAGTAGATCGAGATGACCTCCTAGAAACGTCAACGTCTCCGTCGACATTGGCGAGCGCTAGCGAAATTTAATGCATAATGTTATCACGTATGCTTCTAGGCCTAAATCGGCCAATTGCATTTCCATATACATTTCGTAGTAGACCAATGGTTGATTAGGCCAAACTAATTTGGCCCACACAATAAATACATATACAGTTTTTGTTTTGTTTCTTTTACGACCGATGATATATTTACGTATAAACAACGGCAGGAAATCTTTAGAAGCGTTTCACCGTTAGTATTTTCCTTGTTGGACGACTTTTGTGGTCGCTATTTTTCTTAGTAGGGCCATACAGGGCGCTGACGGAGCAAATATTCATATAACCGTGACAACTTAGTATGTCAACTTAAATGTAGGTAAAATACTACGAGACGATGTAAGAAGATGTATGTGACGATGACACTCGACCCTGAGGCGGTCGTTGAGTCCGTTGAGTTCTGTTGCTTGGCGAGCGGAGAAGCGAGAAGTAAAAGTTCCACTTCGATTAGTCACGACCCGATCGGTTTCAGCGATAGCAGCGACAGCGCGGAGCAGGTATTTCTCATCGAGAGGGCTTGAGCTAGATAAATGAACGATTCAAGCTCACCATATCCACTTTAGCCGTCCATGTTGTCACCATAGCGGCTGCCGGTGTTGCCTCTGTTATCACACAGTCAGCCAGCGAGTGTAGAGTGGTGATGCTAAAGTAGCAAGGCAAGGTTGGAGCGGGCGGAGGAGCTTTGACCATTTTTGTTTGCTAGCGCGTGCTCGTTCAACATGCACGGCTCCACGCGCCCGCCCGTACTCTGACGACAGACAGAGCATTTGGTTCGTTTGACTTTGCATTACGCAGAGATCAGGGCCAAACGTGGTAGCCGCTTTCAACAATATGTGTTATATAATATATATATATAGTAGATAAATATAGTATATATATATATATAATATAGATATATATTATATATATATATATATATAATTATATATATATATATATATATTATAGTATATATTATATATATATATATATATAGATATATTAGTGTGTGTGTGTCGTAACCCTAAATGGAATAATAAATAAATACCAAGTAACCGTTAGAGAAAAAAAATATATTATAACATAAATAGTAGAAAATGGCTTGACAAAGCGATAGTCACGCAAATACATAAGAGTAGCATATTATATATATATAATAGATTGCAACCTACCAAGTAACACGTATATGCGAGAAAAGTCACGGTGCGACATATGGGCTTATTGAATAGTATTTCTATATCCGCCTATATTTTATAACCAGTTCGAATATATATATGATATATATATATATATATAGTTACGCGAGAAAGTCAACCTAATGTAACAGCGCCAGCAGCAGCGCAGCAAAACCTATAGCACAAAGTTGGTGGTTATGTTAGAAGCTCCGATGACGGAGTAACAATGGTCGTTATATATATATATATATATATATATACATAGGTACGGCAAAGGTTAACGACGATGCCGACAACACGAACAACAACAACAAGAGCAGCAACATCCACAAACAGCAGCAGCAGCAGCAGGAGCAACAACAATAGCAACAACGGAAACGACAACTAACCTAGCAACAAGGACAACAGCACGGCAACAACACCAATAAAGACTTGAATTCGTCACGGTTCCTCCCCGGCAGTGTTGTTGTTTTTCTTGTTGCTGGCTGCCAACGACAACAACAGCGGCAAGCATCTTCTCGGTATGGCCGTGTAGGCTATTTTGTCAAAGTTTGTCAGGAAGATAATAATAAAAAAAAATATAATAATAATAATAATAATATTATTATTATAATATAAGCTCGTAGTATATGGCATCATATCGTCTTGACCCTTTTTGACCGTGAGCCACCTTTAGCGCGCTGTCACGCTGCACTTATTTGGGTTTTCTCTCCGGCGCAGAGGAATGTAACAGCAGCGGCCAATGCTCGGCCCGATGTTAACTATCAAGCAGAGAGCAAAACGAATTCTACCTAAGCAGAATTCGAACATCCTACGTCACGAAGGACAACGCCTCCGTCGGTTAGAATGGACGAGTGTGAGCCGCCCAAGCCACCTCTGCTGTTCGAATTATGTTGTAATTTATTTACAACATATCCAAAGGTATTTTAGTTTAATTATATATATATATATATATATATATATATAGTAGTCGTCGTCGTAGTTGGTGACGACCAGCAGAGAAGAGCAAGCCGTCGACCAAACGGCATAGAGACGGCCCTTACGAGACCCTTCCGAGTTCTACGGCTCAAGAAGAGCCAAGTACCAGCTAGTTACCAGCCTATAACTGGCTGTCGTCGCCGCTGCTGCTGATGCTGCTGTTGCTTGTGGGTGGCTCTCAAAACTACAAAATGACCCGCACTAGCGACCGAGAACCGACCTGGTCGAGGTTGGTTGGGATCCGGCACAGATCCCGCAATCACATGGTAGCGAACCATGTGTTTGCCTGGCTGTGGCTGGCTCACGCTTAACAATTTTGAACGAGACAAGTTGTCCTGTCTTGGCAGAGGAGTAGTGGCGTAGCGGGCTAGATAGAAAGATATACAGATTCAGGAACTCATTGGGATAGATACATCGGTCAGTGGGTAAGAAAACCCACCCTCATCAATCTGCAATTCGGTGGGTGGATAAGTAGGTAGGTCGGTTTGAGGAGACGTCTGGAGCCGACAGTCAGCTCCACAAATCAATGATAGAGTTTAGCAGCTTGCTGAGCGATTAGCCGGTCGTTCAGCCGGTAGGTTAACAGTCTAGAATGGCCGATGAAGCGCCATTGTCATCTTTGCCATAATGGACGTCGTCACCCTTTGCGCAACAATCTGACCTCAACTCGGCGGCATCATTATCATCATCATCATCATCATCGTCGTCGTCACTAAAGCGAAAGCTGTCATTAACGCTGCCGCCTCCTCTGAGACACAGTGTTTTCACTGGCACCATCAATGTCAGCAGCAACAACAATAATAACAACAACAACATGATCATCATCACCACCATCAAACACAATAACAATCATAGCTAAAACAACAACAACAACAACAACACCAACAACAACACCAACAACACCAACACCAACAACACCACCACCAACAACAACAACAACAACAACAACAAAAATGGCTATAGCGCCCTCAACCGCAACAACAACAAGACCCGTTGCCGACGAACACGGCAATTAAACACTGGTTAGACACGAATACAAAGGATACAACGACGACAACAACAATTGGTACGCCTACTGCTTCGTTTGTTATGCCCACATCCGACGCAACGCCTCCCACCATCTATCTATACTGGTGATAATAATAATGGTACTTCTGCTGTTGACACCCTTTCTCCTTCAGAATGACAGCGCATGAAACCATGAGAGTGGCCACCAAGGTAAAACAATATAACAAAAGCAACAACGACATCAAAAACAACAACAACAGCAATGACAATAACAGCAACAACAACAACGACAACAACAATAACGACAATAAAATGACGGCAACAACGGCAACGACAATACCGAAAACAACAACACCTTTGCTGGTAACCAACAATAGCAACGAATCAAGGTTGACAGTGTGCCTGACTGCCCACCAGTTGAGACTGCGTGGGGCAGTGCCAACGAAAAAATCTCCGGTCTAGTCCATCAGGTTCTCGTAGTTGCCTCGCTCATCTCGCAGTCTAGCAGATAATGTAGCTGCAGAGCTGACTTTATATAAAAAATATAAATACTAAATCAAATAAATACAACACTAATCAGTGGCTCGCGAGCCGACACCGAATGAAAGAAAAGATACTATTTTAATTATACACGTGAGTGTGAGCGTGTGTAAGGTGTCTAAGCAAACAAGGACTGTCATATCAGCGTAGTTTGGTCTGCAGTAGCACACCGCATGGGCATCAGGCACTTTCAAAACTTTCTGTTTAGAAAAAAAAGGCATTTTTTATCTTTGCCAGAACTTTTGTAGCTCTAACGCACACATAGTACCATAAGTGCCAATTGACGTGACAATTGTTATAATAACAGAAAAAAACGTGCATAGTATGATCAAAATTGCACTTGGCGTTTACTCTCCCTCTCTTTATAAAAAATAATATATATATATATATATATATATATATATATATATATATATAATATATATATTGATATTTATATATATATGAGATAACGTCTGTCGTTGTGTCATTGCCATATTTGGTAAACAATGAATTTATACGATCCACGCAGACGTGGATGGCTCTATGTGTTCCGACCGCTTCTTTGGAGCGGACTGGTAACTAGTGGTGAACCGAAGCGTATCTTCGGCATCGTATCGTACACACGCCATCATGCATAATTAATCAATTGTGTAGCAGTTACATCATTGCTAGATGTACAAGCCTAGTCATTCACTAGTGACAGACAACTACTAACAGATACAGTCATTACTGCTGCTGGATCTCCAAATGGCATTTGCTTCTGATCCGCTGGTTGTCATCAAAGAGCGTATACATGTATACATGCAACTGACAAAAGCTTCAATTATAAGAACATCAACGGCAACAAAAACAATGACAGCAACAATCATCATGATCTAAAATAACCGTAGTAAGCATTATTACGTAAATAACAACAACAAAAGCAACAACAACAGCAACGGCTAGAAAACGTCACACATAGCTTAGCGTTTAAACTAGCCAAATATTTACGAAGCGGAGATGGTAGAGGAGCGTTTGAGCGAAACCCTTAATGTGTACCTTTAGTGTTTCGTTCGTTGTTTTGTCGAATAGTCACTACTTTTTATACCAGGGATAACGTCTCGTGTTCCATCAATCGATCACTCAGTCAGTGAGTCAATTACAGCGAGATAGTTATTTTTAGCTATGAATCGATTTCGGGAAAATGCGTGTATAAATATATATATATATAACATAAACATTTTGGCGTTTATGTTAAGATCTAACTAGCATATTTTGGAAGACCATACACGCGTAAATAACTCCATTATGCTTTATTTACTCAAATTGAGTATACTTTATTGTTGATCATTAGCTAACAAATGACGTTTTAATGTTGATCATTAGCTAACAAATGGTCGTGGGATTGTTAGCGTACACTTTACCCTTCCAAAATCGCTCGGGAAAATCCTAACGGCCTTAAATCGTAAGTTACTTGAAGGCGTTACGCGAGATTAACCGTTCGGGGCAATTGATCCTTAAAAACTCAATTGTCGCGTTTGCTGTGTGGCTTCCGCCGTCATCTTTTGGAACCAGACTTCACTCGCAATAATTTCGTTACAATTTAGCTAATGATAATTAAGGCTACGATAAAGCTGGCCATTCACCGTGGAGTGCCAAAAATTGAGCCCAGCGATCACCTTGGGCCACACTAAATCATAATATGTGGCACCCGCAACAGCTCTTCGTTATGTCAGCGTTTTCGGTTGCCCAGATACGACAATTTTGTTTATCACGCTTCCAGTGAGATAAAAAAAAAAGGCTTCAATCATTTTTTCACACAATTGGCATCACACTGCACAATTCCCAAAAATGTATACATATATCGGCTAAACTATATCGGCGAATATTAACCACTTCAGAACCGTGTCTATTGCGTCAGGTAAATCTGATATGGATATACCGCTAGAACCGATTTTAAATTACGCCAGATTGAGGTACATGAAGGTGTTAGACACGTCTCTCAACCGGTGTTTCTAAACACCTTCCCACACTATCGGCCTCAACGACGCTATTTTCAGCCGAACGAGCACTCCGTGACGTACTCTGTGAAAAAACCTTTGCACGGATGGATATTTTTCTTACAGGGCGTGTTACCTAGACCGTCAATCGCACGAAGAGCTCGCCACCATGCCCGTCAGAGTATTTCATAATACATTTTCACAGTCTGTACGCGTTCTTCCGTTAAGTAGCGTTACATTCTGGATTTGACAGCCCATCGATTGACTTGTTTACAAGCATTTTTACAAGCATAGCAGACTGCAATGAGGGCAGATCTAAGCGTGACCTAACGTACCTAAAAAAAAATATATATATATATATACAAATGGGACTATGTATCTGCTGCTGCAATCCCCTCTCTAACAAAGCTGGTACTGAACGATTTTTAATATTAATATCATTACGAGACTGTAGTGATATCGATCGTACGATTGTATATTTTACCCAATCTGGTGTGTAAATAAATCATGTGTATCTGCTGCTGCCGCTGTAGGCCGAAGTAGAGAAGACGGCGAACGCTCGTCATTGGTCACGTGAATCACATTGTCACATAATGGCCGACAGGTAGTTGGAAAAAAGACGACAACGAAGAAATGGACCTCGAAAAGAATAGCGAATGTGGTGGAAGGTACTAAGATACGCAGTAGTTTCGTGGTAGTAGTAGTAGTAGATTCGAGTGGTGGCTTGAGTCTGCGCCTAGCAACCGAAGGAGACACATAGGTGCGCGGGTTCGAGCCCTGCTGTTGCATATTTGTATTTATGGGGGTTCGTCTATGAAGCAATGTAAAAAACAGTTTCGTGGACGTTAAATCTTGGCTGAGGGTCAGCCCGAAAACTACTTTACCTAGTAGTAGTAGTAGTAGTAGTTAAAACAACATAAACAACAACAACGACAACAATATGCTATTGTTGTCGTTGTTGTTGTTGTTGTTGTTGTTGTTGTTGTGGTGGTCTCAATCAATTACGTTAATTATCAATCTTTCTCCTTCCATGATGCTTATTCCACGAGCGTGCTGCTGCTGTTGTTGCTCATTGTGCTGGGGGAAAGTTACGTAGAGAGAGCTAGAGAGAGAGAGGGGGAGGGAGATGGAGAGGGAGAGAGAGAAAGGAAAAGAGAGAGAGAGCGGTAGAAAACTCAAACACCTACACAAGGAAGGCGGGGAGGAACTAGCTGCATGGTGTCGTGAAAACCAACAACACTAACAACGAGAATGGCAGCAGCAACAACAACAACAGCAACACGAGCAACACCAAACAACAAGTCCACAGGGCAAACCGTGCCCACAGTTTCGTGTAGATTCGTCTCGTCGTCCGAGCGCGGCGGTTTGCCCGGGCCAAATCGCTTGCAGAGCGCTATCGTTCATCTTCGCACAGTGGCAACGACAGCATCAGCAGTAGCAGCAGTAGCAGCAGCAGGGAACCCAGCAAAAGGTAGTCGCCATGGGCCGCCCTCATGGTGATCGGGCCTTACCAGCCGGCGCATGGCCACGCGGCCAGGCGGCTCACGGCAGATAGGTCAACCGAGGCGGGCCTAAATTTACTACTCCCACTACTCCCAATGCTGTGCTGGCTGCTGGTGCTGTGTACTAGCTTGACTACGACGGCGACGACCTCATTCTAGGACTAGGACAAGTGCGCCTTTCCCGCTCTGTTTCTGGCTGTCTGGCTGTCGGTCTGTCTCCCCTCTCGCAGGTTTGTTTGCTTTCCTGTTTGCTAGAGTTAGAGCTCGCGAATGTATCTACGCTAACTATCTAGCTACGCTAACTGGATATGTCTACCAAGAGAACCTAGTACCAACTCTACTAGGTATGTAGTACCGTAGAAACTATCGCACTCGTAGAAGTTACCGTAGAGATAGGAGTTTCGGTAGCACGAACAACGAGGCCCTGGGCAAGCGAGAAGCCAACGCAATGAGTAGAGCCCTCCCAACCAGCATGAGCAGTCATCACTAGCAGCAACAACAACAGCAACAACACCACGAGGACAGCAACAACAACAGCAACAACAGCACGAGCGACAGCAACAACAGCCGGCTGGGCTAAACTGGCAAAAAACCAAGCAAGTCAACCAAAATAGTCTCTCTGCTGTTGTTGTTGGGGAAGAGGAAGGCGGAGGAAAAGAAGAACGATAACATGAGGAAAACGAAAATGAACAAGGAGAAAAGAAAGAATATCCGCGAGTCTGTCGCCACGATCACCAACAAAGTCGAAACCAGCAATGCCGAGACTGCGAGAAACCCAAGAGAGAGTTTATCGTAGTTAAACTATTTCACTAAGAGAGAGAGAGAGATGGGTACCTATGTAGAGTAGAAACTAAGAGAGTGTCTACAAGAAGATATAAGATGGTTGTAGAGAAAAAGAAGACCGACTGGGGGCCGCCCTCAATGGGGCCCGCTACCACTGGCGCCGTCGGCGTCGCCGCCCGGTCGGGCGTCACCCATGGCGACTGTCACTGGGCAAAAAAGCCGCCCTGTTAGTAGCTCACGCTGCCCATGCTCCCGCAGCTAATACGTGTCTAGGTGTATGGAAAAACATAGGCAAATGAATGAGTGAATGAATGAATGCCCGATCGATGATGGACCAACGAGATAAGTGACTACGCCATGCGGCCAGCACATGGCTGTGGCCCTTCTTGCAGCTTCTTTCTCGTATCCCTACATCTACAGGGACCTGGAAAAGTTTGGGAAAGATCTGTGACTAGTACACAGACAGACAAGACTAAACTACATTGAGATGACTAGAACACAGACAAACATGATCTTGACGTAAAGTTGTTAGTCCGGTAGGCTGGCGCGCGGCGGATGAACCATCGCCACGAAGACATCCTTTGGAACCCTTCCGGGTGAGCGCAGTGAAAACTTTTTGTAAGCATCCTTTCCTTCTTCATTTTCACTCTTGGAGGAAGAAGATGGCAACCATCGCATTGCCAGCCGACTGTTGCTGACTCACTTTTTGTGGGTGGGGGCGCTCCAATTCGTGACCACTGCGAGCGCTTAGACTTGAGTAAAATATATTAAAATATCATCAACTGTGACGAATCTCGATTATCGACAACATCGTAGAATTTCATCAAAACTTCTCGAGCCAGAATGACTTGAGCCCATTTTTCGTCCTGTGACATATTACAATTACGAGGTAACCATCGCACCGATGTTTGGTGAGCCCGAGGTGGCCACTCGGGGTCTTATGGAAAGACATGGCATCCAAGTCCAAAGTCCCCTCTAACAATTCGGATATTATGTAAAAAGTTTCGTAACTCGTAGCCTTCACGCGAGCTATATTGCTGTCGTCCGTTGCTGTTTTTGGATGTTCTTTGCGGGGGGAGGGGGAGGGGTACAGATTGAAATGTCAAATTTGAAATTTTCAGTGTCGTCCATACACACTCCCCAGGAACGAGGCTTCATTTCCCTGTTGGGAAAGTTAGATATCTTAACAAGTCTGGCTCTCGATGCATTGAAGATATACCTCAGGGTAGTAATTAAAAACAACCTTCTTAAAAAACACGACCAGCAACGCCAGGGCATAGAGTACAACAACATCAGCTTTAGCGACCGTTCTTCAAAAATTAAAGTAGCAATAAAAGGCTTGACAATCATCCCCAAAAGGTCCCGGTTAACGCGGCCCTGATGGAGTAATTACCCTATTTTGGGCCGATCTGATAAATGCTTTTCGTGGGACGTGGCAGTCCTATGCACGGTAACCGTATCCTACTTGCATCACTACGTTCAGTCAAGCCTGGATGGGCGGCGGGGCATGCGAAAACCGTGAAACGGAGTAAATATCTGAATGAACTGGCTAGGGGATACATTTTCGTACCTCAGTTAACTAATTTGTTCTTCAAGAAATTTGGTCTGGTGGACAAAAAAATTAAACAGACTTTCACACCTCGCAAGTGTACGCATTGAACAACAAATGAGATAATGATCAATGTTCCGTGCGCAGATAATTTTTCTTAATCTATTAATTAATTTGGTTTTAACCAAAGCAGTGGTATTTTGGCGCTGTTGTTGTTATTGTTGTAAAAATACCGTGATAGTTCTATACTATAGTTGAAATAATGTTTGCTAGCGTTGCCTAGCGTACCTGCTAGTGCAGTTGGTGCGTTCTCGTACTACATAGCAGCATATATAGTTACACTCTGACGCAGCGCCAATGGAAGCTTCAGCGAAGATGACATCAACAACAACAACAACACGGTATATGGAGACGTCTGACAGAGTCTGTTCGACGTCGTTCGACGAGAACGTCAAATGATCGCCCCTCTAACGATAACAGCTCAATCGCGGCTACGAGACAACTACGAGAATCGACAAGTATGGCGAAATCTCTCGTCTAACGTTAGTTCGTTATATATATATATATATATATATATATATATATATATATATATATATATGTATATATATATATATATATATATATTTATATATATATATTTATATATATTTATATATATATATATATATATATATATATATATATGGGACCATGCCGAACAGCATGCAAATACATCTGTCGATGGTTGTATCGAAATGCCGGTCTCCATCCAAATATACGGACGATGAACGAGCTAGAACGTAAAATGTCACAGCAAACGCTTGGCGGCGTATTGCGCAGCCTAGGCAGCTTTTCAAGGAAAATCTTACAAAATCTGTGGTCAGTCGACATACAATAAACTAATAGGCTTGGGTTATAGCGGCCGAGTTTGAAAATGACTACAAGTGATAGATCTGACCGCGCGGATTAATGTAGTTTTCTTCTAGCGTGGTCCACGTTAGTCTGAGTTGTCAATTCTGGATGTGATAAAATATTTTAAAAAGTTATATATATATATATATATATATATATATATATACATATATGAATCAAAATACTGTAAGCATGATTGGAGAAATCATAATTGGTTTGTTTATATATATATATATATATATATATACAAAGGTTATTGCTGTTTTTGTAATGACTTTATGCCCTGCTCTTAACTTTTTGTCCTCTTAATTGTCACTTCTTCCAACTAGTCTGTCGATATGATCCACTAAAAACCATTTTCCCCATTATGCATATCACATACGCATAGTTGTGAGATAAAAATTGATTGTAATCAAAGTTATAACTCCCACCATATTGCACCCGTATTATTACAAACATTGAAATGATTATAATTAAAGTTGTAAGAAAATAATATACGTACAAGAAGCACACTTATCACACGTTCGTCATAAACTGAAGCACTGAATCTATGCATATGCTCGCACTGTAATTTACCTAACTTTCGTTGGAGGTAGAATATATTTTAGTTAGATTTAGAAGTGATTAGCACGAAGAATGCTACGCGACCACTGGAATAGTTTTCACTTCGCTACTCTCAACACAGGCTCTTTGAGTTTGCGCCGTAAATCGTATTATCGTTATCATGTTCGATCGAGTCAAGACAATATATATATATATATATATATATATATATATTATCATGTTCGATCGAGTCAAGACAATATATATATATATATATACATATCACATACATATATATAGCGCTATTGAACAAACTTCCAAAATGCACGAATACTTCGCGGTCGACGGCTAACGTCAGAAGAACAAGAAGAACTAACAAACTATGATAGCGTTTAACTTACCGAAAAGGTTGGCGCAAACGAAGAGTGTTGTTTGCAAAAGTTGTGGGAGGCCTGAAGGCTGTCTGTCGAGATTCTGCCGAGAGGCGAAGAATTATGCACTTCGCAATTGTGTGATTGGATTCGTTATCCAGCTCGTTGATGCGGTCGGTGTTTTGCTGTTTGTTGCCCTGATAATGCTATCGTTTGTGATATTGTCTATCTATGAGGATATCGACAATATGACAACGGATGTTATCGTTTCGAGCATAAACTTTCTCGATTCAGCTCTATTCTGTCTGACTTCAGGGAGGAAGGAGATGGTGTTGTTGTTGTTGAGGAAGGGCTGGCAACTTCGAGGGCTTGGATTTGTTTTTCGGCGCTGCTATTTTGCTGTTTGTTGTTGAATGATGGGCGGCGTCGATGACCGTTAAAATCGGGCAAGCGACAAGTTGACCTGACCCCTCGAGGAGATCGAGACAGATTCGCACTCAACTTCTAGTTGAACTCTCCTTGTTGAACAGCACTCCTCATTGAAGTCGCGAAGTGACGCGCACACTCGGACGAACGCGTCGAACCGAAAGAAAATCGAAGCCGGCGACGCCGACAATGATGACGCTGACGCCGACGGCGACGACGACGACAGAAAGAATCGAACAAAGATGAAAACGAAAATAAAAGACCACGAAAAAGCAGCCACCAGGAGGTCGGACGAGACAAACCCGCCGAATTTGTCTGTTCGCCTACTGTCTCTCTGTCTCTCTCTCTCTCTCTCTCTGGTCAGCTTGTGTGCGGGTGAGATTGCGCGTAAGAGATCACGATGCGTTTAAGAACCGAACATCAACCACCACCAACAACAACGCACTTTTTCCATCGAGCGAACTCCTCTATCCATAGCGTGTGTGTCGACTGACTGTCTCTAGTAGTAGTAGTAGTAGCGTTTGCTTCTGACCGGCTGCTGCTGCTGTTGGTACGGTAATACGGTTGGTTGGTTGAAGTAACAGGCGTCGTGGCAACAGCAGCAACAACAACACAAGAGGAAGAAGACGGCGACGCAATGTTCGCAGCTGTATCTTCTGTGCCGATGGAGATGATGCGCTGCTCACAACAACAACAATAACAACGGGCACAACAACAAAAACAACAACAACAGCAACAGCACCGTTAAGAAGCAGGAGCCGCCAGCGCTGCACCGGTTCACAAACGAACGAACAACACGGCTGTGTTGTGATTGTTGTATTGTTGCTGTTGTTGTTTTGTTGTTCTATGGTTTGTCAAACCGGCGACGTGACAACATCAACAACAACAACAACATCAACAGTCACAACAACAGCAACAACAACAATCACCACAACAGCAATGAAAGCGCCACTGCAACATCGACGACGACGACGATGACAACAACAACAACGATAATCCTTACAGGAACACAAACCGCACTTCCGGCGGCGGCGGCGACAACAACAGCAACAATAACACTTGTTGTTGCTGTTGCTGCTGCTGCTGCAGAAGCAACAACAATAAACGAATAAACGTTCGTTCTTGAATATAATCTCGTTTATGAGAACAAACTTCGTATTGTGAACGACCGCTATATTGTAGTCAAATCGTGCTGTTGCGGGCACTGTTGATCCAGAAAAGGCACCTAGCTGTGTTGGGTACCTGATAGCGGTAGATGATGATGGTTAGAGCACACTGATCACAGTGCCACAAGTATCTCGTAGGCAACAAACAGGCCTAGATCATCGTCACAATCCCCATCATCATCACAATCCCCATCATCATCACCATTATCGTATTCATCTTCATCGTCATCACCATCTTCATCATGATCATGTCATCACAAGCTGAATGCTGCGAGCACTTCGCAGCAAGTCGCAGTACCATTTGTGGTACCTGTATGTAGTACGTACTGGTTGTTGCTGCTACACGGCTAGTAGTAGTAGTTAGTACCAAGCAATCAATGTAGTAGTTAGTGATGATCGCAGTACCATCGTAGCACCACCACCACCAACACCACCACCGCCACCACCATCAACACCCAGCACCACGAAAATAATAATGATGACGACAACGACCGGATGATCTCGCACGGCGACAACCGGTTGGTTGGTTCTTCTCTTTGAGAAGTGGATAGAAAGAAATACAGACGGCCGGTTGGGTGGTTGGGTGGTTGCTTGGTTGGTTGTTCGGGTCGAGATCGGCCGGTTGGTTGGTTGGTTGTAGGTCGTTCGCTGTCGAGAGAGTTGTTGCCTATGATGACTTGCCGTCTTACCGGCGTGTTCTCGTCGTTGTCGTCGTCGTCCCGGAGGATGAAGATGATGAGGATGTAGTTAATGTTGTTGTTGTTGTCGCTATTGCTACTGTTGATGTAGTTGTCGTTGTTATGGCTAGTGTTGATGCTGCTGGTGTTGGCGTTGCTGTTCTCAATGTTGTTGCTGTTCTCAATGTTGTTGCTGTTCTCAGTGTTGTTGCTGTTGTTGTTGTTGTTGTGGTGGTGGTAGTGACTTTATGCCGATGTCGTCACCACCGTCGTCAGACTGCCGGCAGAGACTGTAGAGGCCGCCACAGGGCCATCATTCTTATTGTAGTTGTTGCTCTGTTGTTGTTGTTGTTGTTGGTTGTTACTCTTCGTGCAGCTGCCACTGATATAGCGGTGACCGTTCACTATACTACAGACAGTCGAGACGGCGACAACAACAACGACGACAACAACAACAACATAAAGGAGAGGATGGCGATTCGTCTTATTTCTCCTCTGCTCTACGTCCTCCTCGCCTTCTCGACGTTCCTCCTCTCAAGCACAGCTCAAGCACACAGAAGAAGAAGAAAAGCTCTAGAACAGAGTTAGCTATCTAGGTAGCTGTTCAGGCCAGAACACCGGCCGGCTGCTTTAACGCAGCCACAAATCTCTCTCTTTTTCTCTCTCTCTCTCTCTCTATATATATATATATATATATATATATATATATCAATCCCTCCCTGCCTCTTCCTCTCTCTAACTAACCTTCGCTCGCAACGACGGCTCGAGAACAAAGTTCTTACTACCACCAACAACAACAACTACCTTTTAGTCACTTCTACGACATTCTACTGCTGAGCAACAACAACAACAACAACAACAGCAGCAGCAGCAACAACAACAACAAAGACAGCAACATCAACAACAACAAGACGTACTCTTCATAGACTGGGTTTCGACTGGGTGCCTGTGTGAGAGAGAGAGAGATCGAGAGAGCCTTTTTCCCTTTCGTGTCCAGCAAATCAAGACGGCAACGCCAGTTGTCTTTCCAGTCGCTGTTTCCGTTGGGGCTGCCCGGGCTGGTGATGATGATGTTGCTGCCGTTGCTGTTGTTGCTGTTGCTGTTGATACGAACCGGCAGCTCACAGTTAGTTCCCTTCGGCGCAACTGCTGTTTCTCAATTGTTTCTGCTGGCTGGCCCTGGCCATGGCCCTGCTGCCGCGGCTTCTACTGCTGCTGCCCCTGCTGACGACGGCGGCGAATGAGGAAATGGGGAAACTCCGAGTAACAGCAAACTACTCGTGAGCAATCAAATCACGCCCGCCGAGACGTGGGCAAGATGAGACGAGATGAGACAGCATAACCACAAGCAGCAGCAGCAGCAACTACAACAACAACCAATCCAACCTACAGACACACTCACCCAGTCAGATACGGCCAGAAACTCGAGACGATTTTGATTAGTAGCTTATTTTGATTAGTTGTATCTATTTTTGAAAGACAGATCGACAGATACACCGTCCATACATGTACGGACAGAGAGATCTACGATACGTGATGTGCACGTATCGTTGCGGCAAGATACAGGGTGCCATCATCCTTTTGATTCTTATTCTTATGTTCTATGTAGGAGCAGGCGCAAACGCGTTGTTTTTTATTGTCGTGGCTTTTCTTTTATGTTTTTTTCCGTTAGGTTAATTAATGCCCGTGTATGGTTTCGTTCATGTTATGGCTGATGTTTAATCCACTCCGGCATTTACCTTGTCTAAATTGGAAGCCATGCAAACCAAGGGTTTGCTAAGAAGATAAGGCAGGGCCGGTCTGGGTCTCGAACCCAGGCCGTCCGAATGCAAGGCAAAGGCTTTGCCACTAAGCCATTTTGCTCAGTAAATGGTTTAATGACAGTAAACATAAAAATACGAATAGTACTGTACTTATACAGGTACGTACACTATACGTCATACACCGCCGTAAACAATACAGCGTGTTTAGCTGGCTCAAACAACAAAAGCCGCCAGTGACTGTATCTAACGACTGACGAATTAGCCAAGTGACGTCTTGTTGTTTGTCTCGTATAGTATCTTACTCGTCGTTGTCGTCATGGTCGTGGTTATACTCTGAGAATGACGAATTTCTTCGTCGTTTTTGTTCTGCCGAACAATTGCCACGCAATTCCGAGCCTGGAGGGGAGGGGGGGGGCGGTGGGAAGAACAGCCGGGATTGCGTAGTGCGTTCGTGAGTCCCACTCACTAGTTGCTGAGAGCGACGACATGCGGATGGCGAGACAAACGATACTTATACATTCCCGACCAAAAAACGTCTCTCCCATAAAAACAATAGAGAAAACCTTCTTCTCTGTCTCTTGTGTGTTTCGCGCGCGCTTACGTTCTCGTTGCTTCTGCACTCTTTATTTGTTTGTGCAGCCGTCGTTGGGATCTGCCTGCCTACCTGCCTGTCCTGTTTACCCGCCTACCTCTTTCTCTCGACGTCGTTCTCGGCGCCGCTTGAGCTGCCTCGGCAATCGGGAAGGGTCTTGGCGCCTCATGATGCGCTGGCGTAACGCGCAAATATTCGAAAGTGCGCGAACCACCATGGGCGTCCCTAGCAGCTAGCTCGGTCGCTCTGCATTTCAGCATGCTTCAGGATTTATATATATATATATATATATACTCACGAATACATATATTCTATAGCGCTATAGAGAAGAAATCTCGGCCAACCGCCATGATCCCTCGCTGTACTTCGCGCAGGACTGCGGGACGCACGACGGCATGTTGCGTGACGATTCGGAGTCGCAACAAAAAATTCGCCAGCCTGACACCAGTGAGCCAAGGTGCCGGTACTGATAACCAACCCATCTTCGGTGTGATGGTTATCGTAGTGGCGAACTACCTATTGGTCGAGAAGTCGATTTCTTTCACATGTGTTGTGATTAATTAAAGTTGATACACAAATGTGTTGTGGTAGCTGGTGTCGGCAGTGTCAGTTGCTTGCGGTGTATTTGGCCATCGTTGAAGGTGTTTGTGTTTATGTCTTTACGTGTGAATGTGTGTGTGTTTGTCGGAGGGGGGGGGGGGGGAGAGGTGATGTCTATTCGGAACAACCTTTCTAATTGTACAATACAAAATTGCAATGCCTACCTGTAACCACCTGTAGCTCACACCATCAAGATGGCGCCTCCTCCTCAGGCATCGTCTGTCTCCATACACCGCAACAACAGCAGCAGCAGCAGCAGCAACAACAACACTATATAAACAAATAAACAACAGTACATCAAGTATCAACACTGCTCGGCATTTGTAACAAAAACAACAACACCAGAAGCAACAACAACAACAACAGCAGAAGCAGCCAGCAGCAACAATAACACAACACCAACAGCAGAAGCAGCAGCAGCAACAAACAATAACAATACCAACAGCAGAAGCAACAACAACAACATAACAATAACAACATCATCATCATCATCATCATTGTCACTATCATGACGACCAGCTGAGTGGGGTGAGGTTATGCAGCAGCAAAATCGAACACTCCATCAGCACTGCCAGCAAAAGAGAACACAGCAACAACAACAACAGCAACAACAACAACAACAACAACAATAGCAATAACAACAACAACAAAGGCGCACACCAAAGAGGCATCGTCACCTCAGCCGTGTGTGTGCAAACAGAGAGGACAGGAGGAAGAAGTCGTAGATTTGGCCAGCTGGTAATTAGCGCGCCGTCTCAGCATCTTACGTTCTAGAGTCCGACAGTATCGTTCTCAATTAAGCAGTAAATCGCGCAGAAGATACGCGTTATTGCTGCTGCTGCTGTAGTTGCAATTGTTGTTGTTGTTGTTGTTTGTACTCTTCATTGTTGTTAGTGTCCTTCGTTGTTGTTGTTGTTGTCGTTGATATTGCTACCATTGTTGCTGTTGTTGTTGTTGTTGTACACGTCATCGTCGTTGACATTCGGGTGCCAACGGAAATTCTAGTTTGTTTGCGCGAGACAAGCGCGAAAACGTAGATTAAGACGGACAAAGAGCAGAACGCTATGGGCGTACCGCGCTAGAACGCACGCTCGGGAAGCGAAAAAAAAGAGCAGAAATCGAGAGACACGGGAGAGAGATAAAGAGGGAAACTTTGAGCGAAATCTAACGACAGAGAGACTCAGGGGCTGAGTTAAGTCAGCTGGCCTATGGAAGAAGGTGATTATTGCTAACACTACAGTTGATGATTATCGAGTTGGATAATCGAACCATTCGGCGGCAATATTCAGTTCGTTCTTTCTTTCTGTCTGCCTGTCTGTCCGGCCAAAGCAAACATCCAGCCTCCTTCTCCTCCTGGCCGCCTCGAACAGCCAGACCACCACCGGTCTCTGTGCCTGTCTTCTCAACTCGGACTGCGGGTGATAGATTGTAAATGGTAAATACTATAATAATAATAATAATAAGAAGAAGATGAAGAGTACATCCCGATAGTACGGCCATTCGTCTTCTGCGAGTTCTTCATTAACGTCATCCGTTACGTAGTCGGTGTGTGCGATTAGTGAAATAGGTGTGAAAGAATACAGAGAGAAAATAGATAGATAGATAGATAGATACATGTGTGGTTGTGTATCTTCTATTTGTGTGCCTGTGAGTTGTTGTACTTTGTGCTCTCCGCGCTGGAATCTCGAACGTCGCCGTCTTCCTTAATGGCGACGACGACCAACAACAACTATCAACAACAACAATAACAACAGCAACAACAACAACAACAGCAACAACAACATCGTCGGTCTGTCACTATTCGGCTTGATCTCGAACGATTATCGGCATATCGATACATATTCGATATCATCTGCCATCGTTGTTGGTCGAGTGGAGGAACGCTCTGTCTGCCTACCTGGTATACCGCCTGTTTTGTGTGCTGATACTATACTTTATAACGCATATTGCTGACAGGACATCAACGTATCATCGTAATCAGACTCAGTCATCAGAGACAATTTGTTCATCAGACAAAAACACCGATCGAGGTCTGATCGGCTGGAAAGCCAGCAATACAACGTCACCAACAGCAACAGCAGCAGCAGCAGCGGCATCAACAGCCTCAGCGACAACAGCAGGATTCGTAGGCTGGATTTGTGGCACCGGTGCTGCGGGGAGAACCCCGGGAAACGGGACTGAATGATGTCTTCCCACCAGACCCTTCTTCCGTCTTCACCAGCGACGTCACGATCGACAGAATCCGTTACGACGGCAGCAGCGGGGGTGGCGCCGCCTCCGCCATCATCGCTACGAATTCTGCTCGTGCCGCTGTTCTTTGCCGGAGCGACAGTGTGGCTCTTCCTGCTCTCGAAAGCCGCTCCGAAGCTACATCGTATCGACAGCAATAACAGGTAGCTAGCTACAGATAAACATGCGTTGTGTGAGGCATCTGCCGGCTAACCGATTTGCTACGATGTGATTGGATATTGATGATGCTGTTCTTCGTTTGCTAAACTCTTTCTCGGTATATATATATATATATATATATATATAATCTACACACGCACACACTTCTATCTAGCAGACTATATATATATATATA
>QVRM01001689.1:0-71995 GCA_003439945.1 Dermanyssus gallinae
GTTAATGCAATTAGCAGGGCGCCACCGGAAGGTAGAACGATTACCATACTATGGGTGTGTCGCACGCGTTTGCCATTCACATATCGGCATGGAGGAAAGCGTCGTCCGGCGACAAGCGCGCGGCTATCGCGCCGGACTGCCTTCAACCGCTGCTACTATCCTGCGGGGGTAATTAGAATAAGTCCCTGGGTGGAAATCCACGGCTTGACGACGTTTCTCGATGCCTTCGATTCTCGCCCGGGCGGGCGGAGCAGCTCATCCTTCTCAAGCTACCCATATTTTTTTCTTTCTGCCCCTTTGCACCTTCTGCCCATTGTACCCGGCACGTCGTCCAAAACGCTAGAATTTAGGGTTCGTACATGTGATTGTTATTGCTTTCTCTCTTCCCACCATTTTCTCATTTCATCTCTCTTTCTTTCTTTCTTTAGCTGGCTATTCATACTATTTCTCTTTTTTTTGGCTTTTTCCGACTTTTGTCGTCATCATCGCCTGATATCGGATATGTATGATTATTCGCCGATTGACTAGCACTGGCAGTAATCTCCGATTGCACGTCCCATGCTCATTGCCCTCTTGGCAAGTTGGTAATTATAATTCACTTTATGCGAGTGTCCTTTCCTACAGTGCCCATTTCGTACAGTAAAACGCTATAGATTTTTAAGGTTAGATAAAGTATGATATATGTGTGTGTTCGTGTGTATGTGCATATATATTTCTCTATATAAAATAGGTTAAAGGAAAAGAAAACGAACCATCGTAACAACCAAACAGGTTTAATTGTAAGTACGCCGCGTTGGGGTAACGTACAGAGGTGTCTAGGACGCAGTGGAGTGTTTGGCGTGTTGTGCGCAAAACGGAGGAGAGAAGAAAAAAGGCAGCTGTGTGTCCCGTCCAGTTGACATGGCAGTGTTTGTGGGCTTATCATGGCGTTTTATTGCAAAGTCTGACGATTAAGAAGCAACGAAGTGTGACCATATTTGGACTGCGAAAGGTGTAGATAGCCAATACCAGTGCTCGATAGTTACCAGAAGGTGGCATGCAGTGGGTTCCGAAAAAGTTCAGCAAACACTACTGTGCCTGGGCCGCCTTGTAAAGCCCAGCTTCTTCGGCCGGTGACGAAAGTTGGTGTCATCCCTTCGAGGAACGCTCCTGCAGACGTGGACCGGTAGTGAGGGCTCCAACTGAAAGCCAGTCATGTCCCTGCTTCCCGGCCTAACTGGAAAGTGCTTGCGCATCTTACTAACAGTCAAGGCTAATATTAAACGGAAACTTGGCGATTAAAACTTCTCTTTGGGGGGCTTCTACGGATATCACTCACTAGCACATAAAGTGAGGGACGGGCAGGCCAAGTGGGGTTTCAGTATTACGAGGGCAGAAATTGGAGAGATGACAATAGAAAATAAGAGCCGAAAACTTAGTAGCAATAGCGCGGAGGGAGGTTGAAATTGTGGCAAGCCATGTTAAACCGGCAGGGGTAGAGTCCACTGAAGTCATGACAGAGCGTATCATGCTTGGAGTTGAAGCGGTGCCAAGAAAGGCACCAATGATTCTAGCGGGGATTTGAATGCGAGGTTGGATAGGGGTAATCTAGAACGAACTGAAACATTTTTGGATATTATAACGGAGATAGGATGCTGGTTAGTCAGCGAGCCAGGCCTAACACTTTTGAATGTGATACTGGGGCGTCAGTAATTGACGTTTTTGCCACCGACGGAAACGTAGAGGATATAACATTTTTGGGAGAAAATACATAATTTAGGGAAGAAACAGGGCTTAGAAGGCATATACCTATGGGGATGGCATTGAAAGTTAGAATAGTAGGGAGTATAGCCGTAGGCCGGGACCGGGGCAAGAATAGATAGAAAGATCTTCTTAGAGGGAGTAGAGAAAGTGTGCCCACCAAGGGAGACTCAAATAGAGTCAAGCGTAATTGACAAATCTGATAAAAGGTTCACTGGTTCCGCGCCAAGAACAAAAAGAAGGCCCTAGTTTAACGATCGGTGTATAGCAGCGGAAGATGCCAACAGGCTAACAAGATAATATGTGAAGATTTTTCCTGTATTAAGGCCGTTCGCAAGTATGGTGAAGAAAATGACACAAAACGCATACAAGGAAGAGAAACAAAAATATTGGGAAAGCCAGGAGTGGGGCGCTGTTGCAAGAGCAAGAACAACCGCACAAGTGGCTAAAACAAAAAAGAAAACGATAGTGCCCAGTGGAGACGGGCGATTAATTAAGCACTTTGCTAGTGTGCTGCAGGGAGTCGATACTACCCCAAAAGAAATAACATTATTCAACGGGCCTTGGGACGAGGAAACAGAACTGCACGGGAATGGGTAATTCGACCAGTCACAATCAAGACGTTGTCAGGGCAATTGAAAGGCGCCTAGAGGCAAAGCTGTCGCGAACGATATGAAAAGAAACGAGCATTTGAAGCAAACGCTGGCACTCGCACTATGCTGGAAAGCTTTATTGACGAGTGCCTAAAATCCGGGGAAATACCTAAGCGTGGAAGGAGGATACCTTGATTGTCATACTAAAAAAATGCAAATTAGAAACTAAGCCGGAATATTGGAGGGAATAACAGTTAAGAGTTGCCCCTATACATTTTTCTCGGGGATAATATCAGATAGACTAGAGCATTTCCTCAAAACTAGAAACGCAACACCAGAAGAACAACATGGGTTCAGAAGGTCGAAGTCGACCCATACGGCGTTGCGCCAGTTGTTGGCAGAAGTTTGGGAAACTCTATCAGAACCGAGAAGACCGTTATACGCATATTTATAGATCTTAAGGCTGCCTTTGACTTAGCGCCACGAAGTAGGATTATAGAAAAGTTAGCCTTGGAGGGAGTTCCCTATCGTTTACTAAAACTTTTAAATGCCATTTTTGGGGAGACTACAGTATACATCGATAACGGTATAGGGGTTGTGTGAAGAGTAAAGCAAATTACAGGCGTGGCTTAGGAGACGGACTTAGCCCGTTGCTTTTTTCGGTACTATTGGGAGGGCTACCTAACGGATGAGGCAGGGATGGACCCGAGAGTGGGCAAATACAATAATGTATGCAGATGACATTGCGATCTATGGCAGGAGTTTATTTAGGTTGCAGGGACTGAAACGGCTAATCGATTATATGGACGAGATGGGACTTAGTATTAACTGGCAAAAGACAGTAGCAGTAAAATTTCGAAGAGGAGGTCGATTGGCGAAAGTCGATGTTTTTCGAGCTAGGGGAAATACAGTAAATTTGTAAATTCACCCATTTAGGGGTCACTATAATTTCAAATGGTAGCAGTTTTCAAAGCATATTGAAAGCAGAGTAGGAAAAGCCATTCGAGCGGCAGCAGCAATTAAAAACCCGCAAATGTTGTCAATACATACCGCGCCCTCTTCAAGATTAAAGTAGAACCAATAGCAACATTTGGAATATCACTTATATGGGAGAAATTAGGAGAGGCAGATCTACAGTTACTAGGTAGAGTTCGATTTTTTTTTATGAAGCGGCTTTTGGGGGTTAACTAACTTTTGTAGGAATAGAATAGTTCATACTAGAGGGGGGCTCTAATGACACAGGAATTACAAGTAAAACGGGGTTTACCTAAGACGACTGCCTTTGTGGCCTACACTATGAAGTGGGGGGAAAAATTAAAGGATATAGATATAGGAATATACACGACGATAGCAATGAGGAGCACAACCTGGCGAGCAGCCGGATATAAAAAATAGGCATCTAACTACGGCATTTGCAGCCCACGGGTTCCATCACGTGTTATGCAGCACACAAGAATTCCACAATCCTCAGAGTGTTGTGGTGCGTGAGATGCTTAGGCCATTGTGATAGATACCACGCCGCAGCATGTCCAGCAGTGCAGCCAATAGCTGAACTCGCAAGATGAGGGAAGATCCGGTGACGCAGACGAACCACTGATTGAGACTGATGTACTTATTTAAAATTTACCCAACCGGGTGTTAATAAACCTTAATAATACTAAACAGTCAAGGGGACAAATCTACTACTCCTGGCGGGTGTGTTCCCCGGGAGCCATTACGAGAGTATTTCCGTTATTTTTTGCGAAGGTCATGTAGGTCATTAATATTTATTTATTGTGATTAATCATTCACGGTCGGACCATGACGTTTGGGTCTCTGCGAACGTGTGCACTATTACGGGGGGTCCAGCCATTTCTGAAGGGTTCCTCGAACCGAAGCCGCATTGCTCCGTTGCACATTCAGCGACAGACGCTGTCTAAGAAATCATGTCATGTCATGTAGGGTAAAAGATAAAAGATAAGCTATATTTGATCGCACATGAGTTTCTTAGTATGTCACCTCGCTCGGTTAGAAACAAGGGTCAAGCGTACACGAACTATGTTAGAGCCCGGTTAACTTCAAGAACTCCTCGTTAGCGCACAATGAACGAAATTAAAGATTAGAGGTAGGCCAATAGCCCAGGAAATCTCGTGAGGAAACGTAAAGCTTTCGTAAATATAGGTATATTATAATGCGATAACATAGCTACCTATTGTACCGAGCTAACCGAGCAAAGTAGCTTAGTGGCAAAGCCTTTGCCTTGCATTCAGGAAGACTGGGTTCGAGACCCAGACCGGCCACTCTTGCAAATTGGTTTGCATGGTTTCCAATTTAGACAAGGTAAATGCCGGAGTGGAATAAACTTAGCCATGACATGAAAAATCCGTACACGGGCAATTGCCTTACGGAAAAATCTATAAAAAAGAAAAAAAAATGTGGTCGTATGAAAACTGTCTGACATGAAACGGGAACAATAGTTTCATAAATCATTCGGTCAGACGCGCTAAAGAGGGCCTTGGTAAGGTAAACGCTCTCAGAGAGAAGAACTGCATTTATAGTAAGCGCTATGTATTAAGAATGCATAGCGCCGTAGTTTAAGTGGTCTGGTGAGATACGTTACAAGATATGGAACAAATAATTTTGTAAACATTTTACTGGAATGGATACTTGCCATATTTTGTAAAACTAGGGTCGTTTTTGTTGTCTTAGAGAGAAGACTACCTCTACAAGAACGTCCATCGAATAGGAGGATAAGCCCTCATTGGGTTTTTATGGTGTCTGGTACTGAGACGTATGCTAAAAAAAAGCTCTAAGCTGGCTAGCTAACAATCAATTATGTGGTTAATGGTCAGGCAGGGCACTTCATACCCTTAAAACATCTGCCAGTGTTTTTATATTTGTTCCTAACTATGGATAATTGTACTTTCCATGGATAATTGATTCACTTTTGATTGTTCAGGGGGGAACTAAGTCAGGTCAGTTATGCTCATGAATACGAATATGTGAAAGCCGCAGGGTATTTGAATTATTATGACCGTCCACTCGCTGTCGTTTGTCGCAGGATCGAGCTCGAATATCTAGCATAACACAGGAGAATTGCCGCGCAAATAGCAGAAAATCCACACTAAAAAAAATTATTTAATTACGGGGGTAGCAGCCACTCTAGAAGGGAGATATAATATAAAGGTATGCCTGTAGACCATATTAAAGCCACCCACGTAGATTGAATACATTACATAGACGTACAGGACGTCGTTGACTCCAGCGACTAAGCCGGTCGTGCTGAAGGTTAAGGATATCATCGGCATCGACTTGGCATAAATCCCTGAATCCCGAACCCAAAACTATACAATGCGATATGGTGGCCAGTTCCGTTTGCATTGAAATGAATGTGCGCGTTTATATGCCCCTCGTAGATGCAGTTCGGATGCGTGTGTTCGCGTAGACAGCAGACAAAGAAGAAGATATGTGCAGTGACACAGGATTCTCTCTTACAATCGTATCAATCTCTTGACTAAGGTTGACTTTGCGTTGTAGCATATTGTAGCCAGCCACGCTCAGCCAGAGGACGACGCGCGCAGTGAACATTTGTCTTGGTCGTTTCGCTTAAAAGTAGCGCCACAAGGGACGCGACAGAGCAGAAAGCCCAACAACGAACATCTTTCCGGTAGAGAGTTTTTTTTTTCTATAGAGAGTAAACAAAGCTCTTCGCGAGAATCGGGGCGCCAGCTAGAATCACGTTCGTGTAATGTACGCCGGTGGTACGGTCTAGTTGTTTCAGTCTTTTTTTTCACAATTTAATCTGATCATTGATCGTTGAGCCAGCCGCAATTTTAGAAGGGAAAACAGTGGCCGTAAAAAACAGATACAATCAAAATTCGAATATTAAGATACGATTACAACTAGAAAACGAGCAGAGCGCAAGTAATAAATGTTTTACGTGGATCGGAGTAAGTAGTCGTCTGGAGCTGCAAGGTCCGGATTGTATGGTGGCTGCTCAAGCCGTTCCAACCCAGGTCGTATAATTTTCGCTGAGTCTAACTCGCATTGGGTGGCGTGTTGTCTTGGTAACAGATAATTTCTTTGCTGTTTACGAACTGTGGGCGCGTGTTGGGCAAATCTTTGTTAAACTCGTTGGAACTGTTGGCAGTAACGATCCGTGTTAAGGTTTCTTTTTAGAAGTTTGAAGTAAACGATGCCTTAGATACCCCAGCAACAACAACACAACATAATCCTATTTGAGTGAACCTTTGCCTTGGGTTGACTCTCCTTGCATCCACAAACCAGAACGTTTGCCTTTGTATATATACTGATTTTCCGCCTCCTTGGAAAGCAACTAAATGAAAACTGACTAATGCAGTAATGGCCGCTGTGTAATAAACATAGCACCCTTTCACCATTTCGTCACTTTTTCCCCACGCCGATGTTGCATAGAAAACGCCGCAAGCCTCTAAAAGAGTGGATACCAGAACGGCAAGATCATTTGCATTAACTTAACCCTTTTGCTCTCTGTGCACGAAGACTACCCGGCCGGGCAGTACCTGACCTTACACGCCATTCTGAATAACCTCGCTGAAAACCATATGTATAGTATGTCGGACCTTTAACCTTTCTGTACACGCCAATTCCATAGAATTAACTTTGATTGACATATAAATATAGACGTAGATAGGCATACGGTGTATGTGTATCTTGTGTAATAGTAACCAACGCCTTTTGTTACAGTAACAGTAATAACTTGTGTAATAGTCGCTCAACGCCGTAACCCTACATTGTTGTTGACATCACAAATCGACCGACGCGTGTGAAAGCGAGCGGACAGTGCGCAGATACTTCACAATTAATGGTGGTATATGCACATACGCCGAAGTGTGAAGGGTTGTCGCTCCACTGAGTCGATACTGAGGCCATAGTGACCACATTCGCATAAAAGGTTGCAGCGCATAAATTGACGGCTGAGGACAATCCTCGCGCTCCTGCTGAAGGCTATCGTAGCCCGTAATGCCGTCAATGAGCCACGCATCCAAGTATACGCGTTTCCGTTCCGGACCAATTTCAGACAGAAGCAATACCAACAAACAAATACACCGGTCTGGGCTGGAGATTGCATCTCGAACGAACGTGCAAGGTTTACTATTGATGTGAAACGTTACACATACGCGCACGTGCTCGACAAACGTAAATACCTTGTTAACGATTGACCGTTATATATCGTGGTTCATACCTATATATATATATATATATATATATATATACGTGCATGCATACGAGCATAGCCCATATGTATGCATGGGCGAGCTTGCAGCCGAAAACCCAACCTACGTCGAGCCCGGTGGCGTGGTGGGTGCATTCTCCTGCGCCTCGCAACCGAAGGAGACACACAGGTGCGCGGGTTCGACCCCCACCGTTGGACATTTGTATTTGTTTGTGGGGGTCCGTCTATGAAGCAATGCGAAAAGCAGTCCCATGGACGTTAAATCTTGGCTGGAGGTCAGCCCAAAAAGTATTTTTTTTAACACACGTCCGCCTGAGCTTCAGCAACCCGACGCTTATAGCAACTCTGAGAATAGTCCACTCACGACTAACAAGCATTCCAGAGAGAAATATCGGGAGGAAGAGACAGAGAGAGGAAACCCAGGAGAAAAAAGGATAAATACGTAAGAGAAACACACCGAGAGGAAGCGTGGGAGGTGGATAAACGTAAGAGAGAGAAAAAATGAAAAAACGAGACGCCAAAGACCGGCGATCTTCGTCAACTTTATGAGCGAGATTGCGTATACTCGTACGTTGGAACGTTCGATTCGAGCTGTCGCCGCCGCTGCCGCCACCTTCATGGACAACGGTCTGCTTCTATACAATATCTGTCATCGCATAATCGCACGCCGCTGTGTGTTGGCAGCTAGCGATATTTTACGGCGGAGGACAGGTGTAACTCGACGAGCCTATTTATTTTGCCGAGTTCCAAGCTAACGATCATCGACGTCGACCCCAGCGCAGCGGAGACTCGGACAACTTTCAGCAACTACTACCATGCCCTTTCTTATTCCTACCTAACCTAACCGAATGCTGCTGCTACATGAGCCCTATCTGCATGAGCTTCACCTGTGTTAAAAGCTTATGTCTAGCCTCCTCTAGCAATAGTGCCAGTCCACTGTTTCTAGCTGATTATGCGGCGCCTAACGCGGAATAAATGTAAATGACGTAAAGAGGCGTACGGCGTTAGAGCTCGGTGTATTATATAGCACGGGGAAATGCGCAGCATGCAATCTCGGTGCAAAGCAGACTGTATCTACATTCCGAGACCGAATACGCTCCGGCTTTTTATATATATATATATATATATATACCCTTCTAAACATTCCCTAGAAATCGTAGACTAAAAAGGTCCACAACTAGGGTGCGCTATACCAAACGTAGCAAAGAATTCGAAAAACCAATAATAATAATAATAATAATAGCAGTACCCATGCGTGTGACACTACGCTACGTAATATGCGTTGAAGTTTTCCGCTAGGGGCGTTGCAAATATAAAAATGCCATATAATGTTGAATGATATGCTGTTCTAATAGTTTAGTGTCACCATTTGAATTTAATACAAATGAACTTCTCGGCCTCTAAAGAGCCTCTGACCGAGTGATTTCATTCCATTTTCTATTCTACTCGCCAGTTTGCAGGTGAAGCGGTCCACTGATTTAGCACTGACTGCAGGGCAGTCACGTACTCCACGGACATATATGACAGGTCATATGACGAGTTTTATACTGGACACTATTAGTACACGTCCTTGTCACGCGTCACTAGGTTCAGTCGTTACAATAACGAGACTAACTCTATTGCCTACGAGATTCAATGCTATTACATATTCTATCTCATTACGCTAACAAATTGGCCTGCTTACTGTAGTGAATGCTTTTCCACGTGCGTGTAAGGGCGTTTGGTTTGAGAACACACTTCTATTATACATATAAATAGTCCGGTATTATTGTGTACATAAATATAAATGAGTGCCCTTTATTGCATATGGTATCTGCGCATCGACAAAGTTATTGGCCTCCGCTCTGGTGTGACACTGTAGTTGCAGTTTTTCCGTTAGAGGTCTTGTTTTTAAACTGATATGATGGCTCTCAGCAAGCTTCATCGTCTGCTTGCAGCAGCCCGGTACCATTGTTGCGAGCGGTGTTCGGAGGCAGACCTACAACGTAATTGCATTCTTGGTTGTACAACATAACTATATAGCATGGACGTAGTCGATTCTGTACACGGTATAGGTGTACACTTATTTAATTACGGTATAATTGTTATTAACGCTGTCTAACGGATACAAATTGAATTACATCTGGAGCTAGTACCGTTTATAAAGAGTTTATCAGAGGCATGAATCGAATGATATTAGTCTAGCCTGGCTGTCGCGATATCGCGAATCTCTTGCGCGCGTGAGCCGGTTTAAGTGCAGGGAGCAGTAAGCAGTAGAGATAAACGCATAAACAAAATTTAGCTGAAAAACGTCTAAATATCGCAGTGTAATGCACGAAACTTACTTTATAAATACATAGTATACCCGTCAGAGCATTATTAGTTGTGTAATCTAGAATGTAATGATTTGACCACTATTTTGCAAAAAGCTAAATACTTGCAGATGTAAAATAATTAAATCAACGTAACTTTCATAGCGTCCGAGGCCGAGCAGAAAATCAAATTAAATAAAGAAGGAGCATCCCCCTTTGCAAACTGGCTAGCGATATTTATTGACGTTTTTTTTATTGTTATCAATTGCGGCTTTTATATATATTGTATAACAGTTATAAAATGATAATTGTACCATTTAATTACAGCATAAATATTAAACGCACACATAAGCAATGTTGGAAGTAAAAAAACATTGCAGTGCTTACTGCCTCACATGCTAAGGTAATCTCACGAAAGTCTCATGTGAAAAGGTCTTCAGGTAAAAATCGTGAATGCTACTGTGTATAACTAGGTGTTTGTTCTCATAAGTTGAACGTTTTGAGGAACTGTCTTGATTTGAATTTCGTGGAACGACATTTCTGCATTGACGCACTTGTCGTCCCACTCCAACAAGGCCCACTCCGAAATCTGCCAGTTCTAAAAGGATGTACTTTTGTATTCGAACGTCGATTGATTATACAGTTAGGGGGAACGGGTTTGCAGAACGGTTATGGCTGACAGGATTAATAGTAATATTGTCTTTTCAAAGCATGCCGTTTTTTCTAAATCTTTGTGTGCGTTATTACAGTTGACCTGCCTCAGGTTTAGTTACATCACGTCAATTCAGTATGCAGCTGTTGGCTATCCCACGTATTTAGTGTTCCGTACATCTATAGACACCATTACTGTGCATGAGAAAAGGTATCGGTAAGACAATGAGCAAAACATGCTAAGCGCTTACAGGTATAAAATAACTAAGTCCACTAGCCCTTTATGGCGCTATCATTGTTCTACTAGCCTGACTATTATAAAGCTTAAACCGTGCTTGTATTTGCGTATGCAAACTGTTGATTTTTTGGCTAGCCAAAACCTATAGTTACATACACATTATTTTCATTTTTTCAGTTTCTGTTCAAAATAAGTAAACTTTCTACGATTACGCCTGTTTGGACAGTGTATTAATGGCGCTATTAAATACTATGCTTTGAATTATTGTCTAGCAACTACGTCGTTTGCCTTTTATTATATTTACCATATGAATTAAATTTGATACACAATCCCTATACCCAGTGGTGGCGGGCGCCCGTCGTGTTAACGCTGTAGAGTAAACCAATGAACAGCCCGAGCGGAAAGTCAAACAAACAAATGGCCTAAAAGAGAATATGAATATGCCCCTAAACAAAACTAGACTAAATTGCGCCAGCACGGGTTTATCCACAGCAAGTGCTGCAAAACTTAGTGTTTTTCATGATCACGCATGGATCCTCGGGTGTGTGAAAACGTCACGCAGTTGCAGTAACTTAACGCAGAATTTGATATGACTCGTAAACAGCGGATCGATAACCAATTGCCGATTTGTAGTATTTGCCACTCTATGCCGCATCGTGAAACACCCTGTTTTCAGCTCAGCATTTTTCCTCTCCTACCATTATATTGGTATACAGCAGGCGACTGTTTCAACAAGCCATACCTTCTGCCCTAACAGGGCTCCGCAAAAGGGGAGCCGAACGGAAAAGATACGCTGTGCACAGAGTATGCAAAGACAGCCACGTCAATAATTTCTGGCTTAAGCGAAAACGGTCTTTGTCGGCTAGCCGTCATTTGCGATAGAAGCTTACAGCGTACGTTTTGTCTGCATTGACCTCGGGCACAGTGCGGTCGACGTAACCTCCCCCCCCGTGATATCACAGATAACAGCTGTAAGCAAACGAAGAAACAAACTGTCTGCCGAAGGTGTTATTTAGAATTGAATCAGGCCAAGTAACTGTCCGTGACAGCGTACTGACAATGATTTCATTCTGCCAAAAATTTGCAGTGTACAAAATATGCAAAACATTTACCGAACGGGGTAGCCAAGTAAGTATGTGCAATAACAAACCTCCCAAACCTTAGTTGTATTCGCATCAGATGAGGAAGAAGCAAGGGAGCACCCTTGTGAGAATACTTGCTATGCTTTAGAGAACGACGTTCAAACGTATATAGTAGGGTCCACTACAACAGCTTGGAGAAAAAAACTAAACATAATCTGTGCATCGTGGGCAACTAATTTGTGCCATTGATATTATGATATATATTTATTATTTATTTAAGTTCGTTATATTAGCACTTTGGAGTGGACAATTGTCTCCGTGCGATCGTGTGATTACGGGTTCTCTAACCCAGGGTTAGCCCAGTTCTGCAATGTGCCCCGAACAGACGCTGCATTTCCTCGTTGGATGTCAAGCGACAGCCTCTGACGCAAGAATTCGGATGCTCTCGAGTCTCCTGTCGAAAGATTAAGGCTTCTGCCTACGCGTTGAAACATAATCTTAAAATTGTCTTATATATATATATATATATATATATAAACAAGAAACACCTTTCTAAATACATATCGATTTTACCTGACTTACTACACATCATTTTAACTCGTAAATAGTTTAAGGTGACCGTTCCCCTATTCATCAATGTCACCAGCGGTTGGCTGTGTTAGCAAAACATTTACATCTACCTAGCTTATATCTACTAGCAGATTCGATAAAACAGCAGTCCGAAGACTCTCGAAGTCATCTCTAAATAGTATATATTGAAACCGGACAACCAGGGAACGCAAGCCAGCGAACGAAAGCACGAAGCGTAGACAAACTGAAAAGAGCAATTCGTGCAAAACGTTTGTAAAACTCAGTGGTTCTTGGTATGATATTCATACACACATCCAGGTGTTTGTTAGGCAAAATATACCCTGTTATGAGTGAAGGGGGAGAGGTAAAGGCAGCGGACTTTAGAGGTCGTCGACGTCGGTTTCGTCATCGTCAGTACCCTTATGTGGTCCTGCCGGTCCGTTAATGACATGCTAATGCTTACGATTGCTACTGTTTCTGTTGTGGTCGTTGTTGTTGCAGCTGCAACCCGAAGGACATCGTGCCAGGACCAGAATTATCCGCCTGTCCTCTAATGATGTCCCTGCAACTTCGTTCACCTGCTCTTCCACACGCTCTTTCTGCTTGGATTCTGCCTGAAAGATGGAACGCCTGTAAGAAAAAGAGAGGGCCTTCTCTCTCCTAGTAATCATCTCTCATTTGTGGCATCGTAAACGAGACCGAAAGCACGTAAGTTAATTGCCTTGTCAACTAATTACTTGGACACAATATATGTATATATATGCGTCGATGCATAGGGCGTATACCAAACTGTCGAATAGACGTTTGCCTCTGCAAGAGCCGACAACGGCGGGGTAGAAGATGCAGAGTCACGTCTTCTTATTTGATGCCACCTCCTGAACGGCTGAGGAGCTTATTGCTCTTAACAGGTGTGCGCCCACCTTTCACAGGGCCGGGCGCATCTCATGCATAGATTTAACTATCACGCGCCGGGCCGAGGACCTTAAGATTTTAAACTGGAAGGTGCAACAGAAGGAGGACTCTCTTAGCAACTATTACATTATAGAATTTTACGTGAATTCAGCGATACCGACAAATCCTCCAACGCCGCCTCTGCTCATTAGACGTTAGGGAGCCGAGCAGCTCTGGAGGTTCCTCAGGGCACTTGTAGAACCAGAAGGTCCGCCAAGCGGCGGGCCTCCAGAACCCTCAGAACCTCCAGAGGGCCGTAGAACACGCCCGGGACGCAATGGCACGCTCTAATACTAGTGAATTGCCGCGGTCGGACAGGTAAGACAAAAGTGTGTACGAGTGCGGCCGTACCTCACCTGCGCTCTGCGATCTGCGCCTGAGGGAGAAGCTGACCAGCACTAGGGAGCTGAGTACAAGAAACTGCGGATTCTCCTGCGCAGGGAAATCTTTAAGACCATATATATATATATATATATATATATATATATATATATATATATATATATATATATATATATATATATCTATATAGGGTCACTTGTTTTAATTGACGCGTACTTTATCGTCCCTTTTTGAGCGCGAGCCTTAAAGGAAACAGATATTTAGATTCCATCTATGGGCATGGATGTAGAAACTGTACATGAGGCCTTTGTAAACAAGCTTGCGCTAAACGAGTCGACTCTACCTCAAATCGTGATGGCCATGTCAAACTCACATGCAAATTTCTGACCGAGATAGACGGATTCTCAAAAATTCGTAATTGGACTGTCTTAAGCAGTTCTTGAGTCCTTGCTGTACACACTCGGTCAAAAATCTTCCTCTTTACAGTGTAAGAAGTGTGGTTCTGTTTCTTTAAAACAGAACCACGTTCCTTATTACATTAGACGCAAACGTGTTATCGGCTTTGATTCGCTGAACTATCCGATGACTTACTCCAAGGAATCCGTCTGGCGCAGAGGGGTACATTAGCTGCTTTTCGCTCATATTCCGAAGATGACACACTATCTCCTCCCATAGTTAACACGTATTCTACACGTAGCTTAACATGAGCTTTTGTCAGCTACCCACCATTCGGATATATATATATATATATATATATATATATATATATATATATACATATATATATTATAAGATTTTTAAAGCGATACATGGAATTGTAGGGCTCGTTAAAGCAAATAATCTTTCCAATGGAACATGGGATCTGAGAAGTCTTGCTTCGGAGTGAGAGTGAAATTACTACAATTTGTGACACTTTGAGTTTTTGCCCGACATAGGAGCATACAATGTGCTGTTGCGAGACAACTAGTCCTCCTATACAGAAACTAAGCACAAAATTCTGCTCCATCTGAAGAATATACAAGGCCGGTCGGAAGATGCGAAATGGTCGCTTAGAAGAGAATTCGTCAAAAAATAACGTTCTTTATTAGCGTTCACGCCAAATACCTCAAACTCATTACCCTACGACCACTCACAGCGCTCAAAATGAACATATTCAGCAAATGCGCGATCATTTTGGTACCGAACATATGTCAATGCAAGCTGTGGTTGCGGAGAAAATACGATTTTTCGGAGGGCATGTGACTATTGTCGTTCCGTTAGTTGTATTGTCGATGCTGCAGTTTAAAGATGGCTCACAAGGCCATATCGACGAGGATTTGTTTTGTTATGGGAACCATCTTTTTTGCAAAGACTCATTAACGACTGCAAACACAGACGGCTAATTGGACGCACACAATATCTAGGTACCAGAGATTATTGGCACTCGACGATTGCCGGCTACGCCGAGAGCGCCTGATCTGCCCAACAACAACAATGAGCTACACAACAATGAGATACAACAATGAGGTTGCGGTAGGTTGCCGTGATGAACAGCGCCAACAAGCTCGCGCCGTCCTCATAGGATCGCACTGAATCTACAATATATAGACTCTCTAAAGCAGTAGACTGTGAGCACGATAATGTCCAACCAGATTCAATGGAATAAAGTTTAGCAAAGTCAGATATCAACCCTTAAATATATTTAGCCGGTCTAAGCGTTTCCGGGCTGACTCTCAGCATTGCTTCGTAATTCGAATCCCATAGATACAAATGTGCAACAATGGGGGTCGAACTCATGCACCTATGTTTCTCCTACGGTCGTAAGGCGCACGCGAATGCAATGAATATTAAACCTTCCACTAATGTGCGTTCGTGGCATACTTCCAGTGCAAGCGTTGCCGGTGCGATATTTGGCTAGCCCAACGTACGACTTACAATGCAGGATTTTATTTTTCTAATTTTTTTTAGATCTGACATCGTAAAACAATGGGTATTTGCGAGAAGACACAATTTTGCAATAGTAACAATTTTGATTCTAGCTATGTTTAACGATATTTTTTAGCTCCATGTTAGGAACACTTCTTCCACTAGAATCATAACCGCGACTGCCTTGCCTTCGTCCCTTTGCGAGAACTACTAAGTCATCGGCAAAAAGGTGCTTGTGACGCTTTTTTATTTTGAGGGCATTATTCTGAGGGCGTTCGTCACGCCAGCTATGTACAATATGATGGGAAACGAACTTGCAGAGTTGCAGCGAGAGAGAGAGAAAATTTGGTAACTTCAGTTCTCTGTGCTAGTCGCCTGTTGACATAATGAGCTCTGTTCTTAATAGTAATTAAGTTCAGTTGCAGCATGCTGCGTATTAAATTATACATAGTGTCCTCTATAGAACACTTAATTAACGGCCTATCGCGACATTTAATTAAAAAAATACTTCGAGAAGTTTGTTCTTCCTAACGCAGTGCAATGCAGTTTTAAATTCGACGGAGGCGGCATATGTCATCTCTATTTGTCTTGACGACTCTTTACATACTCTAAAAGAAAGGCAACAGCGTTAGGCGTAGATCGTCTTTTATAGAAATAAATGTTTTTTACAAGGTAAATCGAGGCCTACGGCGTCGTATAAGCGTTCTACAACGAGTAAAGATAATATTTCATAAACCACTGCAGCAGTTCTGCGAAAGTTGGCTGGATTAGTCGTGTCACTTATTTTTTATAAATTGCTACCAACTATTCACCGCTGCGTAAGCATGCATTGTACAGATTGATTAATGACGGGCATAAAGTATTTATGTTTATTATAATATGTGCATACACAAATAGATCCGGGCCTGCAGATTTACCGTTTTCTCTGGATTTGATTATTCTGGCGATCTGTTTTTCTGTAAACGCTCGGTAATCACGGGTACACTTTCTCGAGGAGGTAGTATGAAGTCAACACTGTATAAACAAAAAATGAAATTAAGTATCTATTAATCATCCTTAATTCGTAGATTTGGCAAAGTGGGCCGTTTTTAAGTAGTACCTAATCAGTGTTGTACCAATTTGTTGTTACGCATTGAATAATGTAATATGTTTGTTTATTTTGTTGTTAATTATTTTTAAAATTATGTTTTATATCAGCGAGTAGTTGTAGTCCCCCCGGCTAAGATCCATGTGGCTACAGATACTATATTTTATGGCATTGCATTGTTCATCGAACCATGGTTTGTGTGCAGTGGGTTTGCGTATCGGTTTCCCTGTGCTTGAGATATGAATCGCTCACTAGATAGCTCTTCAGTGAGACCGATATCTTTTGTTGGTTGAATACGTTGAAGTGCTTGTTGTAGTATTTGGGAGCTCCATGAGCAGCTGAGCTGTGCGTAATAAGAATGTGATAGGCTTGTTAGTTTGAGGCAAATTGAACGTGATTTTATTGTGTTTTCGATGCTGAGGGGTTGAATACATCTCGTTGATTATTATTTGCGACTGCTGTGCTGAGGCTAGCTCGATATCGACGGCACTTCTTCCATGTCACCTGGCGTACGTAACTTCATTATCGATGTCCTTAATTTGCAATCTAAGATCATGTATTCCTGATATGAACGCTGCATTATCTTTATAGATCACATTTATGTGGGTCCCCTGTTGCAATATGCTTATTTGAATTAACCTCATTGTCTCTTCAATATCGTGAATTATATTCGCAGCTTCCCTATTGATGTATACCAGGTAACAATGTTTTAATTCGAATACTATTTGTCTTGCAGTGCATTTGAGTGAGTGCTCTGTCGTTTGCATGGTAATAGCTAGACCCCATTGAGGTCAGCCTTTACCTTGAGATTTAAATGCAAGCCCATTATATTTTTCGTGTTGTGTGAACCGGTTTACATCTGCTGTGTTTGTCACAAACGCTACAGTTGAAAACATAATATCTGCGTCGAGAGAGTCCTTTTCCCTAAGCTAATATGTAACTTGATTTATGTAGCGATACCGAAAGGAGATGTAATAAAAAAAATTGCAATATGTTATTATTATTATTATTATTATTATTATTATTATTATTATTATTATTATTATTATTATTATTATTATTATTATTTCAGTGAGTCAACGTACAATTGTGTTTATTCTGTATGTGTTTGTGTGTTTGCTATACTGCAGGCTGGTTTAACGCCTCGTGTCAATATTTTACACATATCATTATAATATTGTCCTCTTTTTCAGTTCGTTCGCTGCGGTTAGTCCATGCTGCCGTCGATTTTTCTACATCGTCTTTTGCAAATGGTTTGAATTGGCTGCATAAAAGGCGAAAATGTATCTCTTTCAACCACATGTCAGTCTCCAGTAGTGCGTTAAGCCTGTTGGCTGTCATATACGAGTAGGTAGTTCAACAGGTTCAACCAAGAATTTTTGTTTTTAATTTTTTCTTATTCGATATACTCCCCGAGAAGCTCAATACACTTTTCCCGCCGAGATTTTAGAGCATTTATACTCTTGAGTAGAATTCCGCGTCTTTAGACAGAAAATAGGCATTGACAGCAGCCTTAACCTCTTCATTGCTGGAAAAACGCTTTCCACCGAGACTACTCTTCAAATTTCCGAAGTGGAAATAATCAGCGGGGGCAGGTCTGAAAAAAAGGAAGGTTGTTCAATAAATTCGAACCTCAGTTGGGCCAGTTTTGCCGAAGCTTGCCGCGACTTGTGTGTAGGAGCATTGCCCTGGTAAAAAAGGACAACCTTCTTCTGCAAAGCGGGCCGTTTCACGATGAGTTCTTGCTTCAGGCAGTCCAACAGTCTTGCATAATATTCTCCCGTGACCGTTTCACCGCTCTCAAGGTAGTTGACCAGAAGTATTCCACGTTGGTCCCAAAAACCCGTAGCCATCATCTTTCGGCCGATGCCGTTGTCCGCACCCTCTTCGGAGGTCCTTCACCAGGTGCACACCATCGGCGATATGCTTCTTGGGTCTTGGGAGTGTAGTCATGGACCTAGCTTTCATCGACGGTCACGAATCTGCGCCAAACATCCGACGGATTTTTCGACATCTTGGCTTAATTTCGCTGTGAAGCGGAACACGCGCGTCCTTTTGGCCTTTTTGCTTTGAGCTTTTTCATCTTTAAGTTCTCGTGCAGGATGAAATGCACACTACCCAAACTGATCCCCAAGGCCTCCGCTATCTCCCTAATGTTCACTCGTTTATCTGCGGCAACGATTTTCCGCACTTTTTCCACATTTTCCTCATCAATTGCCGTTTTTGGGCGTCCTGAACGTAGTTCATTCTCGGTGCTCCTGCGACCTCTTTTTTACTCATTAATCCAGTTGGAAACAGTGGCAAAACATGGCGCAGAGTCACCGTACACCTCCTCTAACTCAGTTTTCACTTGGGTCGCATTCCAACCTTTGAAATCAAAATGCTTGATAACCACCCGAAACTATTTTTTCTCAATTTTTCAAAATCACGCCGACACGTTGCACGGGAAAAGCGATCAAACGAAATCGCAACGGCCAATCACCATCATATTTTGACTGCTAGCAGTTGAAAAGTTGCCATTTCCAATAGGGGTGAAAGCACGTTAAAATTCAAATTCTGAAAAGCTTATTTTAGGAACCTGTTGAACTACCTGTATTTATGTGAAAACCATTATATTAGGCCTGATTTATGTATGCATTTAATATTGCTTTTGCAAGTTTGTATTAATTGTTGTCGCTGTGATAGTTATTGTTGGGGCGTTGGATGGCTGATGCTGGCCGTCGAACAGCTGTAATTCTGGCAGTGATGCTAGTACCGTTGTTGCTGTTATCTGCTACAGTATACATTTTAAAGTTTCAACTACTCTGCACATTAGAATTGATAGTTTGAACTAATCAGCACATTTGAATTGATAGTTTGAACAACTCTGCACATTTGAATTGATTGTTTCAACAACTGTGCACATTTAACTGCAATGTCACGTCACCTAAGGTGAAGTTTTCCGTTAAAATATAGGCCAATGGTAGAGCGCTATCTACTGCGTCCGCTTGAGAGCCGCCATCTTGCAGAACTGTAGGCGATATCAGCGTGGGCAGGGTAATACGTTTAGGAGAGAATGGTCATTACTGCATCAGCATATGCGGGCATTGCAGGGCTTCATACCCGAAGAACAGCATGGATTCAAGCGCTGCAAATCGACACATACAGCTTGCGCAATATCCTCGAGGATATTAAGAAAACAGTGAGCCGCCGCGGGCGTTCAATGTTTGCAATATTTGTGAATTTCAAATCTGCCTTTGACACTGCACCTCGCAACGTTGTCCTTTGGAAGATCGCAGCTTTGGGTATGCCACCGCGTTTTCTCAAACTATTGGCGGCTATACTCCAGGAGAATTATGTGATATTAGACGACTGCGTTGCCGAACATCCCAAAATTGGACAGACAACAGGTGTTGCTCAGGGCGATAACCTTAGTCCAATTCTGTTTTCTGTAATTGTCAGCTGCCGGCGATTGTGAAGAAGAAGCATCCGTCAGTGCAACTCATCCAATACGCGGATGATATTGCTATCGTATTGTAAAGGGTCCGTAAGGCGCTGATTGCCATTTACTCAGTTAAGGATCCGCAATTCCTCTCACTAAGGACGGCTTTAAAATTGTTTGACCTGAAAGTTGCCCCTACAGCAAGCTATGCGATCGAACCTATTTGGAAACATCTCAGAGCTTCAAGCTTTGACGAACTCGACGGCCTGAAGGCAACGTATATTAAACGGGTTATGGGCGTTCACCGAAACAGCCGAAACCGATTGGTGTATCTGGCTGCTGGTACCCCATTTTCACAGAGGACCTTCAGCGCTGCTTTAATCTGCGGTTAACTCGCGAGTATCAAGAGCACTTACTAAAGTGGGAAGCTAAGATGTGTCAAGTGGACATGGATTTCTATCGGACGCAAGCTATGATGAACAACTCGTGAAAGAATGCCCAATACGAAATTCGCCGCCTTATTATGCGTCATGCAATGCACGGTTTCCATCATGCAGTGTGCATAAAAGTTGGTTTCCATGAGGCAGACCAGCAGTGCACCTGTCGGCATTGTGGAAAAACTTGCTCAACTTATCATCTAATCCATCAATCCTCCGGCAATCTAATATGTAACATACACTCAATTTGATTAATAAATGATTGTTTTGTATTCGGTAAGACAAGGTATTTTTACGTTTAATGTTTTTGGTAAGCGGGTGTAATTCAAGATAAGAAAACATGCCCGTTACGTAAAGAGAAAGTGCTAAGAGAATGTAAGGCTGGTGGAAAAGAAGTGCCGAAGAGAAACTCGAAGGAAGAACTCTATCACTGTAACAGTAAGCTAGCGGCGGTGCCGCAGTGCTGAGTAAGAAGGCAAATCAGCTTGAGTTTGAGGACTTCTTTAAGAAGTTTGCCCAGAGCGTAGGTGCCCACACAGACAGGAGGATGGTTACTACAAGAAACTTTAACGCCGCCAATGCACTTCTGCGTTGCTGAACAGCACCAGGGAGCCCGGGCGCCGCATGAGTGGATCGTTGACCTTGACGGTCTTTTAAGACATAAGGGCATCTACTTCTGCCGGGGAAACCAGATGACATTCATCTCTCCATGGTTGACGAAGCGAGCCTTTCTTGGCAGCGGAGTGGCGGGTGCCGGATGGGGAGGAGACCATAAATAATTACAAAGACATCTGTTTTACTCTTACGGCCTCCGTAGACTTCGCCATCTTCGCCGGCCCTGAATAAGTAAATAGGCTGGGCAAAGAGAAGCTTTACGCCAAAATCGATAAGGCATACTGTACGCTAGCAAAAAAAGGGGAGTAAACAAGCACTAGCTAGCCACCCTGCCTACGTTGGCGGGTAAAAAAGCGGGCCCATTGAATGGAGGTAGAGCAAGACGGGTCCACCATATGCCCAAATACTGGTGAAGTAAAGAAACTGCCGCGAAGAGATGGGAATGTAACACACACGACCGGGCATTCACGAGGTATTGCAGCTGATTAGTAAAAAGTCGAAACCGGATGAGGACGAGGGGATTCTAAAGGAAGCTACTGCTCGGGCCTAATTTCAAATGGCTGAGCACAGAGCCTCTTGGACGAGACTTCAAGGAGTCATTGCTAGAAGTAAGGCGAAAGCGTAAAATGAGCTCAAAGGGGCTACCAAAAAAAAAGTTTAAGTTCCTACCGGGTTATTATGCGATACGTCGAGTTTCTGAATTCCTCCTTAGATATGGTGCGGGAGATTATCACAAATCCCTTCCCGGCACGGCCGGGGTGGGCAGGAAGGGGTTCGTCGTAAACCTGCATGACATTCCGGAGGTCACGCTGAAAGAGCTCGAACGGGCCCAGGAAAAGCTTGTCTCCGTCAAGGCTCTCGGCCTGGAGAGCGTCACCTGAGTTAGTGTATATGTTTGTCGGAATGTCGAGAGCCTTCAAGGCCTTTGTGACCACATTTCTAAAAAAGGACAAATTTGCCTAAACCAAGAAACTGGTCAGCTGTTCGCTCTAAGCCTACTGAGTCCTTTAGGCAAGGTGGTAAAGAACGTCCTCGCCTACCGCTCAGCACTTGCGAACTATGTGACTCATAAAGTCAAAGGAATCTCCCTGAACTTAGTGCGTATTCTGCCGGTAATGCGTCGGAAACCAAAATCAGACTATTAGCGACAGTGGCCAAATCAACGGCGTTATACACGGTCCCGGTCTTGGCGGATATGGCACTGAGTACTGCGAAAGATAGAGGAGCACTAAGGCCGAGTAAGCGTGCAGTACGATTGCCAGAACGGCTAATTATACTTCGGTACGACACAGGTGCTGATCTAGAGCATGTGCCGCTGGGTGTTTAAATGTGAATGTACTTTTTATGTGTTCTCTAGGTTAGGAAATACGTAAGCAAAAAATCCTAATAGCGATGGACTGTACTGTCATGTGTATGACATGAGACAGATCATTTCGGCGAGAGCGCGGATACTTGAGAAATGGGTGGCTTGGAGTTGGACCTGGCGGTCGGCAATAACAGGGACTCCCCAAGGTTCACAAGGGGCGGTCATTTATGGTGAGATGTATGCAGGAATCCTACATGGGTCTTGCCATGATTGACGGAGCCGTCCTCTCTATGGTCAACATCTGGAGGGTGGAGAGCGACGAGCAGGCGATAAGTGATTATAAACACAATGGTTTATTTCTGGCTGCGCCTTCTGCGGACCACAAGGACCAAAAGCTTTCCTCTCTCGACGTGTCTATTGCTCATATAAAAATCGATTGGCAGTCAATAGTCTTAATGCCAATACAAGGAAATTGCGAACTTATCTAAACTAGACATCCGTGTTTTGGCTTTGCTCACTCGTACATTGCCCTTAGGCAACATAGTGTGAATTATTTTATCCGTTTTCCAAGGGGCAGACATGAACCAAAAGCACCTAGAATGCGCACCCATTTGTAACCGCCAATATAACTTGGATCTACCACCTCACTCTAGAACGGGAGGATGCCGTCTGGGAGCGGACCGGACAGGGCGGAAGGCCTCCCACCAGGATAAAAGGCACATCTCAACTGAAAAGGCTTTGGCGACTGTTTTCTAAGATGTAAAGTGTAAGTGTTTTAACAATTGACTAGCTGGGTAGAGAACCCGTAACTACATGTTCATAACGCGGAGACAATTGTTCACTCCAAAGTGCTAACATGAAAAATTTATATATTAAAAATATTAACTAGCTTGCCACAGAAAGAGCGATAACTATGAAGTGCTACGCAACTCCCATGGACCAGTTGAAGCCCAATTTTGAGTTTTTAAATTGTTGAGTGCCCCCATATTTTCCGCAAATTACCCCGTGCGACTTTTACTTGTTTGGAAACTGTAAGTAATATTTGTCAGAGCAACAAGCATGCAAGAGGTATCAATGCAAAAACAACTCCCAAATGCGTTTTTAGATGTCTTCTGTGTAATGATATGCGCCGTAGACGAGTATTTTGGGCCTAATAATTCTGAATATTTTGATAAAAATTACGTGGCCTGTTGATTGTACTCTATACTACGAACTTTTGATATATATATATATATATATATATATATACCAATACGACCAATTTACAGAAATATAATAACATGTAAGTGAACACAATATACAGAGAGAGAGATATATATTTGATTTGCTCAATATTGCTCTGTGATAACCTTGTGGAGCAGCTATACGTGCACGGTTTTTACCAGCTGCTAATTTACTGCATCACGCTATGATAATAGCCGACCTGTGCAGCATTTCATTTTTAGCTCTAAAACAATTATTCCCCAAAAATATAGTAACATTTGGATAGTTAATCAAAGCTAATTCCTTTAGCCAAATAGAATAGAGTCTGTTTGGTCACAACGCAGTTTAAATTTCGGTTCTAGAGATTTGCTTATCCGGCTTAAGTCAACGGCAGGTTATATCAATAAGAGAGAGTAGAGTATATGTTATATTGTCTCTTTTTATGATACTTTTAGTGCATAAAATGTACCACTTAAGTCGCCAGGAAAGAACATATCCGCGGAATATATCCGCGGATGTTTGAAGTCCAATCTCCTGTTGTTTATGAGATATGTTTTTAAAAAATTGCTAAACGTTCCGCCGTTATTAGTTCAGTGACCGTCATAGTACCAACCGTGAGTGTGCATATGTCTATGGTTGCCAGGGTCATATGTCCATCTAGACTCAAATGTCATGCCAAGTTTACAGGGGTGTTACATGTCTTAGCCTCGTAAAGCCTAAGAAGGAGGCATCCAGAACGTATTTCGAGACGAATAAAAGTAAAGCCTTATTAGTTCCGGTCAAAACAACGACACTGGACACCGAAACTCGACGATTTCAAATCCGCGGTAATGAGGGGATCAGTGCACTGCGCTTCATGGTGACGGCAGTTGCGGATGACCGTGCTAAGTCAAGCATCTGTTTCGTGTACTTATGAAGAGATGAGCCTGCCGCGAAGCGGCAAGACCCACCCGCTAATGTTGCCACACATCTGGGCCGACGAGTCAGAACCTCGAACTCCCGATGTTCCTTTCTAGGCAACACCAACTCAGTAAAAAACGTATTAAATTGGAAATCCAGGAATTCTGCAATTTTAAAAATATTACTATCTTTTGATTTACTGCGACGACGTACAATGCTTACTCAGTTCTGATGGCTCGATTATACATAGCCAAAACAGAAATTTTGAATGCACTGAAACACTCGGGATACATTCTCGTACGTTTTCTCGCAAATATTACAACATATCAATGTGAAACTAATGTATTAATTTAATTGTTGCCTTTTCTAGTTTTAACTAATTTGAGAAGGTAGATATCGTACCATCTATGCGCTCAAATTAATTTTCGTGTGAAAAGCGACATACTTATATATAGGCATACAATTTTGCTGGTAATCTGTAGCACGTTTACTAAACAGTTAAAATGCTACGCATACGTATATATGTATGCTTTACTGCATAATCTGAACCTTGTTCGGAATACCCGTTTACATATGTATGTATTACCTGGCGTTGCTCGGAATGCTTTACGAAAGAAAGAAGCTATACACTATTTGAACAAAACTGCTCTGTATTCATTCAGACGAGTCAGTCCGATTGCTACAGTCGGCGATGCACTAAGTAACTATAACCTTTCTTCTGAGATCCGTACTCTCAATACGCTTTCGGCAAGGGGCTGCCTGTCACATACACCTGGTGTTCAACACATTAAGACACGCGGACGGAACGTTTGTGAGTGGAACTGCTTATTATTTGTTATACAGGCCATAGTGCCGATTATTGATTCTAGTGTGTTGCGATTATGGCCATTAATCGTGACGTTGTCATACCTTTAAGGTATTGACGTTCCTTTCAAAGGAGGCCGATATAAAGCGACAGCATACCGATCTGCCACTACGCTGCACGAACAAAAAAGTGTGTATCGCTATGAGCAAGGATCGCTATAACTTTTTAATCGCGCCGAGGACACGCCGTGAAGTACAGTATTACTGATGACACTACTAAGCCATATGATAGTATAAGTACATATTGCCTGACAGGGCATTCTATTTACTGTGCTGTATAGACCTGGGGCTAGCAAGCATTTTCGATGCGGCTTTCGCCTCAGTAAAACACTCAAACGCAACACTGACTTTTAAAATGTTAGTGTAGTAGTCATTTTGTTACTGCATGTAACTTGTCTGCAAGCATGGGCCGGTAATGTGAGTCTCCAACCCACTTAAAACCAGTCATCTCTCTATCCCTTACCGGCCAGGAACTGTCTATGGAAATACTTGCTAAAAACGAATTCGATGCTATAAAAACTACTTCGATGTCTTTAAATATGTATGTCGCTTTCTGCCTGTATAGGTTTCTACGTTGACGCGCATGGGCCGGGCAAGTTCGCCCGCAGCGTGCTCAATACTGATCTTGCTCCGCCCGTACTAGTCAACTCAGTTCTGGGATGTTCTCGAGTTCTGTGTCGCAGTCGACGGACGCGCGGCTGGGAGCCTTCCCGATACTGAACAAGTACAACTGAATATCCCCTTAGACCAGTCAGGACCTGGGTAGTGTGAAAGGTTAATTCTCCCCGGCCGCTTTAGACAATCCCTGATGTTTAGTATACGATTCCGGAGACTGCTGAGCTCGGTGAATATGTCACTGATTTGTTGCGGCTGTTAAAGTGTAAGAAGGCCAGGCCGGAGCCTCGTATAGGGCGTCTGACCGGGCAGCGGACGTAGTGATCCATAATTTGAAGTGCTGCGGCTCAAGCGTGTTGAGCATAAGGCGTGCAAAGTTATTGGCAATGCTAAGGACTTTCTCCGTTGCCCGGTGCAAGCATAGGGTGCCTCGAAGACCCGGCCAAGAAATAGTCCGAGATACCTTTCTGTTTTGACGATGTCGTTGCCAGGAGAAGAACAGGGCAATTCCTCCGGCCCACCAGAAGAATTGCCTTATATTTGGCAGGGACTAACGCAAGCCTTGCTTTCTTGTACAGCAAAACTTATCCCGGGCTATCGAGTCTAGTCCGATGGCACAGTTTGAGTTACAAGCTAAGCAACTTACGGCGGTAGATGTGTCGATTCGAAAAAACGGCATACGTCTAGACAAAAATACAGACATACTACGGGCTGGGAGAAACAAGGTAGCTGCAACCCTCAACAAGAATACAGGTGGGTAGATACAGTAGGAAGGCTAGCGAGAAGGAACTGTGAACTGTCTGACTGAAAAAAATTAGCACGTTTACAAAAACATGAGAACAATAACCTGAGTACATATCGGTTCACGCGGCGAACTGCTGTACGGTCGATTATAGTCTGAGGCTTTAATCACGGTTAGGCAGAAGGTCAATGAGAGAGTGGTTAATTGCATACATTGCAAGAATCACACGAGGTTTAATTTATAAAAGAAATCGATACACTATGACTTCTGCAAGAGACGTAAGCGAACGAGTACATTGCCTCCATCATACTCAGAGAATATAGCGTGGCGGCTGTCTGTAGAGCCAGTCTCAAACGAATGTTTGTTCGCAACCAAGCCAATCCTGGCTGGCGGCGGAAATTGGATGCGAGGTTATGCTTCGATAAGTTGTTTGATGGGCGTGAAAGTCAGGCGAAACAACCAATACAGCGGCTATTACAGGCCGGTACACAAAGTGCGACAGAAGAAGCTCGGCGTGGCCTGCCGAGAAATCGCCAGCGGAACGTAAACGCCAATACATGCCAAGTTCGCCACGGCGAGAGAAAAGTCGCTCAAGGTCAGTTTAGCCAAAACGTATAGTAGCAACAGCTGTATATTGCGTGGCTAATTGCCAAGTGACTACGCACTAAGAAAAATCACTACCATCATTCAGACGGTGAACAGCAGCTTGTATTGTGTGTGTGTGTTTTACTGTTTTCAAGTAACGCGTGGCCCGTACGCGATGTTCATGAATTCTCGTATGAGAAAAATATGAACGACTGTATTATGTACTGCAATTTAATCGTATGCATGGCTTCGAATGTATGCCATCGAGAGTGCTGCCACATAACTGTAGTCGGAAATAGGCTATTTCAAAATAGAGCAAGATCAGTCAGCGCGCATGCCCAAGCGAGTCTTTGAAAAGCTAAAACGCTTAATCTGCTCTTTACAGGTAACCTGACGCTAGAGGCATTCGGTTGCGGTGAACTCACGAATCCGTTCAACATATTTTTGGCATTCTCTTGGATTTAAAATGCTTGTGAAGTCTCAAAGTTCTTCTGGAAGGCAATGTTAGTGCCATGAATACATAATGACAGATTAACATACGGCCAGCAGATGAGCGCGTAAAGACTGTTACTTGGCACAAGTGCGCCTGGGTGGCGATCCTTGTATTAAGCAAAAATTAGGCTTATTCTATTTATTTTTGCTGGTTTTCGACTTTGCTACTCCGTGGTGAATCAATTGAGGTAAACTCTAGATTATAAAACAAAAAAATCTCTAGAGCAATCATGATTTTTAAGACGCATGTGCATCGCTCGGGAATCAGTAGGGTAGTTGAGAACGATTGAAAAGTGGCAATTTCCAGCTGTAAGCCAACGTTTGACATACTCACGTAATCGAGATACAAATTTACCAGGCACGGCCTGTTAGATAGTTATTGTTAACCTACGTTTCAGATATAGACCCAACGTTACGTAAAACTAAAACTAATCACGCCTATTCGTGTTGCCTTCTTAAGAGTTTTATCTAATCGACATGCCTATAGGGCATTTTCAATCGGATCGTGATGTTTTGCCTTAGATATTTTACAGCAGTCGTTGGCGGTGAAAATCAGTATGAAATATACAAGTCGAAAGTGCATAGGAGGAGATAGAGAATGCACTACAAACAATGTACCTATTTGAAAGCGATTCTTCAAAACTGCTTACCGTCGCGATATAGCGATTATGAAGCCACCTTAATGTGAATTCAGACAAGGTTATAAAAATAATAGCACAGAATCCTAATCTAAGAGACGTGAAACGAACTTGCGAGCACGTCACGAATATTCATTTTTCCAATACGATGCAGCAGAGTTACATACAACGGTGACAATATTTAGGTTAATAAGCAAACTTGAAAGGAAAGTGTGATACGTGCCTATACAATAATCGTTCCAAATATCAGGGCAAAGCCGCAAACGCTGCCTATGCCAGACGATGATCCCTAAAATATGCTTCGATGAGATGTACTAAGTCTTCTTTTCCGAGCTATATATATATATATATATATATATATATATATATATATATATATATATATATATATATATACTGCTGTATTCCTTTTCAGGCGAATTCAATTTGAGAAGTAACGTGCTCTCGACCTGGTAAAATTATTTACAAAGACTTCTCCCGTGTTATATAGGCATATACATGTATGTCTACATCCGCATTACTGTACTCCCTTTCAGGCCAATTCCACTTGAGAGGTAACTCGTTTTCGACCTATTGAAGGATATATTGCGACATGTTGAGGATATTCTCGGAGTATACATGTACATAGCCGCACAGCTCTATTTCAGTAGGGGCAACCAACATCTGATATCCAACTCGCTATCGACCTGGCGAAATAATGTACTACGTTTTTTTGGCGTATGGCGGCATGTGTCGTTATGACGGTATGACAATCATCTAGTCCATGCGTCGTTACCAAACGAATAGGTCGGGAAATGACTTCTTAGAGAAATAACGTTACGACAAACTTTACAATGTATTCGGCGTTTACTTCTTACTCGACTTGCTTAGGGCGTCGCCGCATCGTGCTCACGCTCACGTCAACATACAGAAATAGTTCTTGTTGTTGTTGTGGTGGTGGTGGTTGTTGTTGTTGTTGTTGGTGGTGTTGTTGTTGTTGTTGTTGTTGTTGTTGTTGTTGTTGTTGTAAGCCATAAACGACGCAATCAGCGACTTCGCCGCTCGAGGTTTAAGCCGAAACCATGGCTCTTAGAAGAGAAACCACTAGCTAGAATGTGGTTCGGGTTAGAAAGCGGTAAAGGCGGTGAATCATTGACGTGTTTAGATACGACGAAAACGACCAACAAATGTCATCTCAGTCGACCGAACGGACCGACACAAAGTGTGGCGATACAAAGTGCGCCCTGCTTCGATGCAAGTGCGTTCATCGACCAATCTTAGCGGCCAATTGCAGTAGATGCGGTGGGTGGTACAAATCTCACTAGCCGACACCGACAGACAAATAGCAGCCAGCTGTGAGCGTTCAAGCGCCAGCAACTGCTGCCATAGCATAGTACGACCCGGCGGTGGTCGATCAGCAGCGAGCGGGGGGATGTTGTTCGAGCTCAATGCGCTCGCTGGATGGCTGGTTAACTGTCTGACGTCAAAGCGTGTCCACCGTTAGCAGCTGCAGCGCGGGGGAGGGGGGGGGCGGAGGTGGATGGTGGGGGAATGGGGCTCCAGATCGAAGAGGCATCATGTTGCTAGTAGCCCGAAACGAAATCGTCGAGATCGCGCCGTATTGGCCAGCCTGTGGGCGTTCTTGAGACAAAGAGGTAGGAGACGGGTCTAGAGAGAGAGAGACGGGCGGATCCGTCTGTCGTCAGAACGATCTCCTCTTGTCGGGTATCAACACGTAGGTGTTAGGGCTCTCGACAGTCGTCGTCATCATCATCATCACCACCACCACTACCTCCTTCACCATCACCGTCGTAATCAACTCTGCGCTGTTGTCGTTGGAATGACCACCACCATTACCGGCAGCTGTTAGCTCTTCGGCGCGGCGGACGTGACACAGCGCCGTTCAGTGTCATCACACGGCGGCTGTACAACGCGGATCCGCTCGTCCGACGTCCGTTCTCCGTCGTACCTCGCTCGGGAGCCGTGGCCGGTACGTAGACAAGAGGCCTCCTCCGCGCGGAGCAGAACGGCTCAACAGCAATCCACTAAACCCCACTAAGGGGTTTCCACTAAACCCCCATGTCTGTCAGCAGCTTCGCCCGGGAACCCGGCAGCAAACCATCCACGTTATCATCGTTGTTGTCCTCTCTAGTTTAGGAGTGCTGCACATTCACTCGGCAACTTAACTAACCCGAGTGTCGCTATCATAGAGAAACAACTGTGCAAAACTACCGTACTAAATTGTGGCCTCTTTATTACTCTCTGTTTGGTGTGCTTAATACTGCCCAAGAATTGAAGTCTTCAACGAGAAGCTGCATTCTGTGTTGATATGCTCGCTTATGGTTTGTTTACCAAAAAAAAAGAAAGACATCAGAATGATGCGTGATTAGGTTTTTCTTTAAAAAAAATTAAATTGCGCGGAAAGCAATCATGCAGTCTTGTGAAGTCCATTTCAACTTGCCGCTCTACGTAGCACAGGGAGAGTGGATATACAAGTAACGCATTTATATATATATGCGTATAATATATATATATATATATATATGCGTATAATATATATATATATATATATATATATATATATATATCACGTCCACGTAGTGTACAGATGAAGAAATTTGATGAATTTATTTTTCGCTTGCTATATATACCTATAATGCATACTCATGTCACCCTTGTATTTTAGGAGCTCTGCAGAGCCGCTGCATAAGCGGACATGTTAAGATATCTAGGGTTTCCGCGGCGGTCCTTGTTGCATTTCGAAGACTTGTGTTGTTGTTGCTGGTGTTGTTGTGACAAACACGAACATCGCAAGGGTGCATCAGCCGCAACGCAACCCCAGACCTCCGTATCTTCCCAATCGATAGGCGGTTGAAATACTCTAACACGACGAAGTGAAAAAGAGCAAAGAGTTTACTACCGACACGTCGTTTTGCTTGGCCCAGATGACAAATGCGCGAACGCATACGTTCATTATCCATGTATCATGAAAAGGATGGAATCATCACTGGTATTGAAGTTGTATGAGCGCAGCTCTAAAAACGGGGAGCGTCTATGTCCTCATCAATGGCCAGTAGCAGATCATTAAGGGCATCGACGTAGCATAAGTGCGATTACAATATCAGAGGCATTTCGAATGCGCCTGTTGTTGGTAATGGCGTCGGGGTTCTCCTCCTGTTTCACCCGATATCGGTGGGCAAATCTGCGCTTTTCGCTCGTTGAGCCTCACGATAAAGCACAGCCCAAACAGGCAGTCTTTCCATCATCCCGTGCAACGCGTGTACGGGTTTGTGGTACTTGACTGTGCACTCCATGAGGTTGTTGCGGTTGTTCTCGCAGCCACAGGCGGGTTGGCTCCAGCTATGCTGAAGCACTGCTGATACTCCAGCCCGGGCGGCAGCCCAGGAGACCGGGAAGATCGGGTCGAGCGCTTAACGCAAGGCTAGATTAATGGATGGATAGACAATCGCAAGTAAGCAACCAACCAACCAACGGGTAACCGTCAACCGCGGCAAGCACGGTTGGCAGGATAGCGCAAAGCTGAGCTGGAGCTAACAGATGGAAAAGAACGATTCATGGTGTAACGACCAGGTAACGGCGTGGGTGCGCCGCCGTAGCGGAGGTGAGTGGAGGTTGTATTCTTTTCGTCGGGAAGAGTGGCACGTCCTCGCGTCTCCCTCGCACCCCCGCCCCCCGCGGGGTTGCGGCGGGGATGAGAGAGAGGGGTGACCTCGTCTGTGGTAGGGTCGTCGCTCGTGGCGAAATCGTCGTGTGAGCGACAATTCAACGTTCGTCGAATCGTTCTCAATCAACTGGCGACACACACGCCTGTCGATTCTTCTGTTCGTTGGGCGTCGCTAAGTCTGCGGCGTGCGTAGGCGATCGTCGTCTAATATCGTTGTAGCGCTTTTTCTCCCTAGACGACCTGTTTACCTTTACAGGACGTTCAAGGTGGCAGTCGTTTATTGCGACACGCCTCTCAGCATATTCTTATTTGCCGTTGCGAATATATATATATATATATATATATATATAATGTTTGAAACGTCGTCTTTAGAATGATTAAACCCCATGCGATTACGCTCATTGGTGATATTGTCGATCGAAAGCTTCAGGTGTGTTAAATTGCAAACAACAGTTATATATAGATGTAAATACGATTCTCGCTGAGATTTTCTAGTTATCGTACGCAGATAGACATAACAACTATAACAATGCGTTCAAAAATGCAGAGTCGGATATTTTAATTTAAAATTATTTATTTTAAATCTGTACGACGTGTGTCGCGTTTAGAGTATTGGTAAGTATCAATACATCGCGTCCCGCAGTATCTGCAGAGAGAGTGTTTAATTTGTCTTTCAGGCAAATATGTAAATGCCAGGTTAATCTACACAGCACTGATGTTACACATTGCATTACCATTTGTCGAATTCGTATATGTTTTTATAGTCCCACAAAACAATGAGCTCTTCCTTCGTTGTTGAAGAACCAGTATTGTTGGTGCGCGACAGAAGGGCCTAGCGACCTCTAGCTAAATTAGTTATGTCAAAATCCTTACAGTTCTGCAACCTGAATCATAGTGCAAAGATCCGAACACATGATGTCATAAAGGGACACGATTAGGTGTCTAATTTCTCAGACAATACAGGTACGCCATTTCAATGTTAAATCTGTCAGACATAAAAGTTAAAGTCAGTGGTTTGGTGCGCATTCCACGACACAATGGACACAATAATTGGATGACCCCGTTTAGTTGATGGACTAAGCAGGAATCTATTCTGTTTTGAAGGCAATAGGTTATGGCAGTCGTCGTATGAGCGGGATACATTGGGGGACGTAAGAAGTTTGTAACTAACTGTTGTTAAGACAATACCCCGATATCTCTGAGGGTCCTTCTTTGGGTCACCTCTATTTTTGTGAATAGGTTGAACGTAGCATTTCCAATTTTTTCCGGTACACAGCTTTTTTGAAGACACACATGAAACAAAACACAATTAGTGTTGAAAATAATAGAGTCACAACCCTGACTGCGTTTTTGGGGTGTTCATAAACAATGAGATTCAGTCCGGACGCCTTCTCTTCTCTCCTGCTTCTTGGACTCTTTTTCTCAGTGAAGTTGTGCTAAATTGGGCCATCGATATTGGTAGAGTATTGCCTCGTTCTGGCAGGGCAACCTGCCACCGCGTCAAGCTGGTGATGTAACCAATTTTCGGCATTAGGACTAGGGTTTGGAATTCCTGACCGTATAACCACACCTGCCAGGTTTAATGTTGTCCCATCTCTTTAGTCACAATTACAATTCTTTAACTCGGGTTCAGTGCCGATAATGTTTTACCTACCTGTGTAACTAGACAGATACAATTACGACATAAGTACGTCTTCCAATGACTGTTGTTTTTAATTGTGCCCTTACTAAAGAATGCGACCTACGTCCGTCAGGCCATCACTTTGACTTTAGCTTCCACATATATATATATATATATATATATATATATATATATATATATATATATAATATATAATATATAATATATAATATATATAACATATATATATATATATATATAAAGTGCGTTGCAAAAAATTAGCAACTCATGTTTTTTTTGTAATAATTTAGGTTTGATTTATTTGAACGTTTTGAAATTTTAAGGGCATGATGAACATGACGAAACACGAGTATGTTGTTAATTTCATCTCAATCTCACAATTGGGAGTGCCAGTGCACCGATCCACAGTGTTCCGAGTGTTAAGTTCTGACAAAAACGTGCGATACGCGAAAAGGAAGCTTATGCCGCGACTGCAACTGAAGGACATTGTCGCACGGCGTGAATTTTCGCGTAGATACCAAACTTGGAATAACGAGTGGAAAAACATCGTCTTCTCGGATGAAAAGAAATTTAATCTCGATGGCCCTGACGGCTGTCAGTACTATTGGCACGACTTACGGAAGGAACCTAAATGGTTCTCGAAACGTGTAGCCGGTGGTGGCTCTGTGAAATATTGGGGCGCGTTTGGATATAATGGGAAGTCCGATCTAGTCGCGATTGTGGGTCTAAACAATTCCGACAAGTACCAGCGTATCGTCAGTTCCCAATTATAAGCCCATTTCAGAAGAATTGGGGGACCTGACGCAGTTTTTCAACAAGACAACGCCACGTTTCATACCTCGGCTAGCACTATAGCCTTTTTTCAAGAACAAGGAGTGCCACTTTTTGACTGGCCGGCATTGAGTCCAGACCTGAATCCCATCGAAAATCTTTGGGGACATTTGGTGAAGCAGATTTACGCAAATGGTCGACAATATGATAATTTGTCGGACCTCAAAGAAGCTGTCCAGCAAGCATGGACTACTATTCCACTTTCGCACTTACAACAGCTTATTAACTCCATGAAAGACCGAGTTTACGATTTGATTCAGAAGAAGGGACGAAACACCCGTTTCTAAAATAGAATATGTAGTATCAAATAAGTCATACAGCCCTGCTAAGGATCGAATACGCCGTAAGGCGTTATTGTTGCTAATATTTTGCAACACTGTTTTTTCAAACTTTTTATTTTTTTGTATGAACCGATTGTGAGATTGAGACGAAATTAACAACATACTCGTCGTTCGAGACGAAATTAACAACATCGTTTCGTCATGTTCATCATGCCCTTAATTTTCAAAACGTTCAAATAAATCAAGCCGAAATTATCACCAAAAAACTTGAGTTGCTAATTTTTTGCAACGCACTTTATATATATAATTTTTTTTAGTTTACACTATTACTATTAAGAAAGTTCATTTTTCGTATATTGCAATATGCATGTGGGCCACATATTATAGAAGGTTAGCTACGCCAATGGGCCTAGCGGGTGTGCATTGTGACAATCACGTGTCCGCTTCGTCTAGGCTAGGCCGAGACCACTTCAGAAGAGTGCCATGAACGGAGGCTGCGTTTCCACGTTGTACGTCAAGATTCAGACGTTGTTTAAAGAAGGACGACGATCTGCTATCACCGGTTGACATATTTAATATAGTGCCGACTTTGTGAATTAGCTGTCTGGTCCGAACACCAGGAGCACCCAAGGTCTCAAACGCGAGAGGCCAAAATTTGTGGAGATACCCAATTGATGAGTATTTTCTTAGCTTGTTGGTCTCCGCAAGATGGGCTGCATAACCAGCTTCGGATGCGCCGCCACCGACCATAGAAGGTGCTAGGGAATCGGTAACGGTTGCTATATATATATATATATATATATATATTTTCGCAATAGCATTGCATTTCGCTCAAAACACCTTCTGAGTCGATGGCAAATATTCCTTTTTCCGTTAACTCTTATATAACATGATTTTATATAACCAGCTCAGGCGAGCGCACTTGCAAAAGATGTCAACGTTCCATTAAGCCCAACGCTACGACTGAAAGATGTTTAAAGACAAACCCACTATAGCCTAACGTCACGGTGAAACCTGTACTTTTTGGATAATCATTGTGTCTCATTATAAAGGAGTTTCGTCATCACATAACAATCGATTTTAGTTATACGTACACTACTTTCTTTGCTTATAAACGATGATTGTGCTTTATATTTAGGTTATTCGCTGTTTTTCAGACGCTCCAGTCTTCCAGTCAAATGCCACACCACACTAATAATCATCATAATTATTATCCAATGAAAGTCAGCAGCAGGAAGTCGTACCAGGCAAAAGTTTAGGCTGAATACCGAAATGACTCCGACGTCCGACGGACCGATAAACTGTCTCACACGCCGCATACACTAAGCCATGCAATACCAATGGTTCCAATTATAATGCGACATGTACGAGTAATCCCACGTCAAAGTTGCGTTCCTAGGCCGGCCTCCCCGACCAGCAACGACCACCTCATGCCTTGGATGGCACAGAGTTGACTAAATCGCAAGGTGCGTGAGGCGCTATTAATTTCTTCTTCGCTGTCATCTTCGTCTTCTTTTTCTTCATCTTCCTTTACTTCGTAGGACATTACTTATGCTTGCTTTGACGTGCGCGGCAGGCGGAGGTCGCGTGCAGACTCGTCCTGCCTAAGCTCACTGCGGGGCGCCCGTACTGCCCTTTTCACTATCGCAGTGTGTGTCGTGGTGGGGTGGACGCCGCAGCCGAACAGGCCCAACTCTCTCTCTGACCACAATGCGTGAGCGGATGCAGCATAGTTGCTACTGCTACTGTTGTTGTTGTTGTTGCTACTGTTGTTGTTCTTGCTGTTGCTACTGTTGTTGTTGCTGTTGTTGTTTTCGTTGTCGTTGTTGTTACTATGGTTGTTGTTACTATTGTTGCTGTTGTTGTTGTCGTTGTCAATGCGGTTGTGTGCTGGTGCTGTCGCCACGATGATATGCCAGCAGGTCCTGTGGCGGGGGTTCGCCGGAGAGTCACGATATTATTAGAGACTTCGTGCTGCGGTCGAGTCGGGTGAATATGACCGGCAGGCCAAAAGCCGAACGGATTAGGCCAGCCCGGCTCAGCAAGTTGTTTCATTAGGCACGAGGCCGACAACACGGTCTTTACGATATGACTATCCGACCACTCGCCATCGTTCTACGCCAATATGCTGGCCGAATCAGTTGCGCGATCGAAAAGAGCCGCATGCGATTTGGCTTAGAGAGCTATGAGCAATAATATTATGTACGGCACAACGTCAGGGGAAGCTTAGAACCTCCTAACGAATTAAGCGTACACCCAAAAGATATGGATTGAATACACCCGCTGCATAAATAGCTGCCATGCATATGGTTCAGGCTAGCTTGCATATATATATATATATATATATATATATATATAGTCTGTGTAATACGCATGACTATAAATCAAATCAACCCAATTTCACTGGGTTCAATGCTACGGTAATGAAGGATTCAAACCGAGCAGTATGTGCAAGCTGTGTATGCTCTAATTTTGCGCTTTCTAGGCACAGCTTATGAATAAATTGTATCTTTATTGAAAGCGTATAGCAAGCTAAGGTGCCAATCTCCCTTGGGACGGGGTTCGCAGGCATATTGTTATGCCTAAGCAAAGAGATCCTCTGCTGTTTCGGCTCTAGCCATGAATCTTTAACGCCAGCTATTCTGAAAAGTCCAAATGAGTACAAAGTCTGCTCCTTGGGTATGAAGTTAAGGTTTATACATGTCTTAGAATATTAGCTCGCATGTCGCCAAAATGATCTAGAGTCTCAAAGAAAGGGTAGCATATATATGCAGCATTGCAGCGTGAGCCTCGACCAGAAATTTTAAAAACGTGCGATAGATCCTCACTGATGTGCGCCTAGTAAACAATATGACGCTGATCCACCATATCGTAAAGTATCAACGTTGAATTCCAAGTTAAGTTTAACGTCAAGTAACTCCCAGATGTTCTTCAAGACGGGTTTTATCGAGTTTGCTAAGATACTGTCGTGCAACAGCCAAAGCCTAAATTCCAAGTCCAGTACATCAACAACTGAGCGGGTAAAACACAGAAAAGCACTGGAGTACATATGTTACCCTTTTTAACAGCAGAGGTTTCGAGCCTCTGTAGAGATATGCCGGCAATTTATATATTTGGTGGACTATCTAAGATACATTTAGTGGAACAGCTAGCATTGCAATCAGGTCTCAAAGGGTCTGAGAAAATTGAAAGCGTTTTTACAGTCCAATTTGAGCAGGACTACCCTCAAGTCTTAGTGGGCATTCGAAACTGCGCTGGCTGAGTAGACAGCGTCCATTCCGCACCAATACAAAAGAGCTTTGTTAGTGCTATCATTGTTAGAGTTTAATCGGTATGCTTTTGTGTCACGGTATTTGTTTTCGGGCGACAGTATTAGAAATCGCTATATGACTGATGTGACCTATTGCCATGGGACGGAGCTTCGGTGCTTTTTCCGCATACCTAGGAGGTTGTTCTTCTGAGAAATCCGCAAAGCGAAACACGGGGCCAACCACCCATAACAAAGCCACAAAGCATCATCAGCCGCTGCATCAATGGGCTAGACGGTAGATTGGTGCTGACGCTACTATGAAATGTATTTAGGGTTGGTTTGGAAAAATGAATTTGCAAGGCTTATTCAATCATCAATCATTGCAAGGTTTATTCAATCATCAATGTAGTCTTGTCTTTTTTTTAATGAGGCCTTGCCAATAATTAGACAGTTTTTCAACCTGTGTGTTGTAAGCGTTTTATTTCCTGGGGACAAACAATTATTGCATCTTATTTTGGATTTCTTTTTCTAGATAACCGTTTTAGAGAGTCCGAATTGGAAATTGTCTGAAAGTGTAAGGTCCGGAGAGTCCTGGTGGGCGCTCAATAAGTTCCCAGCGCAGGTCGTATATTCTTTCAAGGCTGGAATAACTCACATGATGTCTCGCGCGTTATCTTGGTGAAAAATGACGTCGTCTCTATTTACGTATAGTAAATGCATTTGGGTCACTTTTGCTCGAACTCGTTGGAGTTGTTGGCAGTAGAGATCCCGGTTGATCCTCTGGTTCCTTCTAAGGATTTCAAAGCGCTAAAGAGCGATGCCCCTGATATCCCACCAACAACACAACGTCATCTTAATTAGGTGGACTCTTAACGTTTCATTTGGCTTGACTCTGCCAGCGCCCTCACCCAGAAAATGTGTCTGCTTACATTCTCGTAGAGGATCTGTTTTTTATCACAGGATCAAACGATCTAAGACTCAAGTTAGGCGGTTGAAGTCGATGAGAAAAACGTAGACACCCATACGTTCCTATTGTTGGAGTTACTCAGTTTGCTAGAAACCTACACACATACATTTTTAGGCGTCCTGATAAAGGTCAACTTCAACTTCTTCTGCGAGTTCTCGAGTAGAAGCGTTGGATTTTGTTGTATCATTCCATCCAACCCATTCCTGAAGTCTCACGCTACAAAGACCTCGGGGTAATGTTTGACCGCCAAATGAAGTTTAGACCTCACATGGCTGAGGCTGTCAAGGCCGCGTCTCGAATATGTAATCTCATAATGCGGTCTTTCATTATACAGGACCATAATGTGTACCTAAAGCTGTATCAAACCTTAGTGGTACCAAAGTGGACTTATTGCTGTCACGTATGGATGCCATTCTATAAAAGAGATGTTGACTTTTTGCAGAGCGTGCAGGATAAGTTTGTGAAACGAGTTGCTCGTCGGTGTTGTCTACCACGCGAGCGTATCACATTGCCTAGTATTAGTGAATTCCAATCCCATGCCGATTACCGCATGCTTAAACAACTAGCGCGTCCGAAACTTATTACTAGGTATTTTGTTCTATAACCAAATAGTCTCCGGAGCGGCGTCTCCATTCACCCCACGAGATTGCTCGGGTGGACGTTGTGAACAACTCATTTGCCTGGAGAATTGCACGTCGTTCACAGATTCGAAACAATTTTGCTTCTATTGTAATACCCCTTTTTCAATAAAGGCGATATAATATTATATGATCATTAAGCACAAAACATCATTTTCTAGCAAAGAGGGTCGACTAGGTTAAATGTTCACCACTGAACTCACGGCGTAAAAGCACTCGGAATTTGGCAGGTTTGCTTATTGATAGAGACGTCCTCGAAGACGGCAGAAGCACTCGTCGACAGGCTACAATGACAGACGCTGGAATCTTTGCGGAACTTGTACAGCAAAATCCTTCGAATTTGCAATTTTCTATAATTTTTCCCGCTTTTGCGGAAAGCAACTAAGTTTTTGGCGCCAAAACGAAGCCTACCGGCCGATGCAGAAATGCCCGCTCTATTGTAAACGTAGCACCCTTTCCCATGCTAGTATTGCCTAGAGCGAGAGAGGGGAGAGAGAGAGCTGTAAGCCTCCGAAACGAATGGTTACCAAAACAGCAAGAACTTTTGCATCAGCCTAATATATACATACCTATACATGTTCGAATACACATAGATACACTAAACATGCATATATTTGCGTAGTTTTATGGGCCTATATATATATATATATATATGGCTGAGCATTCTAGTACATTCGTCTTTCGATACATAGACACGTGTACACCACATCTACTCAGAGGGTGCATGCATGTCCGCCCTCCCGCCGACGCTCCGTAATCGGATAAATAAGCAAAACACGCCCATGCTCTGGCACTCTACGACGGCAACAAGCAACTCGCAACGCATCCTATCCTACTATCCGTGTACGTAGAGGAGTCAGTCGCAAGTCACGACGGCATAAGAAGTTGGGGTAGGCGCTGCAAGCAAGCATGTCGATCCAGTTAATAACATCACAGAGAGAGAGACGCATCGATTTGCATCGACCGAATCGGTTTTCGCAGTTCGATCAGAACAGCCGCAGCCGCATCACCAGCCGCAGCAGCAGCAAATGCCGCTGCTTTTCTGTATCACGTCTAAAAGAACCAGGACGACGACAAATCCTTGTCGTCGTCCTGCTTCGTCGTCCTGGGTAAACTTGGTTGTTGTCTTCGGCCTTGCCATGACCGTTGTCATTCCATGGCCGTCGAGTTTCACGTCCGCCTACGGGCCGTGGTTGGAGCAGGCCCGGGAGTCGGGCGGCGAACGCCGCTGAGAGGCGATCGCCGAGTCCATGTTAGATGTTTAGAGACGCCCAATGGCCCAATTTAGATTTAGGTGTATTTGTTTTTGCTCTGCCATCAATCCAAGCCGTGCGCGTATATATCGACGACGATTGGCGATATCTGTCTGCAATAGGCCAATTCGTTTGCTGCTCATTCGAAGGTGGTGGTGGTGGTAATGCTGCAGCCAACGCCAATAACCTTCGATATAGACTTCTGTGAAATTGGTTGCTGTTGTTGTTGTTGTTGTTGCTGCTGTTGGTGTTGTTGTTCCTGTTGTTGTTGTTGCTGTTGTTGCTATTGTCGTTGTTGTTAGCGATGCTGAAAACTCTTGCTGGCTTAGTCAGTGCATGTGTATGGTACAGACGAACAATATAGGTGATAGAGATAATAACATTAGCTACGACCTAGCCTCGATAAAGCTCAGTTTTAGCCACCTCGGCCGGTCTAGATCGGTTCCCTCCCGGGGTGAAGGGAAAAAGTGGTCCAGGATGGCATCAGATCGATCGAGTCTGACGTTTTGATTTACGTCTGCCCACGATATTGCTATTTGACTGCTTCAACTTCAGTTTTACTATGGAATGGTCATACAGCAACGTAACACAAATTCAACTGCTGGCTTCAGCGCCTTACTCGGCTATTAAACATTCTGTGACTTGAAGTTTGGAATTACTTACACTTGTCGTCTAACCTGCGCCTTCTGAAAAGAAAGTTTTATTCAAAATCAAACTTATTGCGCTATAAACATTTACCAAAAGCAATCATTTTTTGCCGATGCAAATCGTACACATTTGCAAATAACTTTGTACGGCACATATCTTGTCTTATTTCAATGTATCCTAATTTTCGCAACCTGGTAATTATGCAAAATCAGTCCTTGTTAAGGCAAAAGGAGGGTTTTCCACAACAATTTTACATTTCGTTGACTTATGCAGTGTTTAGAAGATCAATCTAGCTGCTTAATAGTTGTTGCTGGTAGCAACGAGAATAGCTTGGATAATTCGCAACCTAAAGTAAACATGGCGTTACTAAATGAAAAAAGGTAATTCCCAATTCGCGTCCGTGATATTTGAAATGTGTATGGTTAGCGTTTTGTTTTGACAATAGTTATAATATAAGTTAATGCAGGTAGTTACTTTATAAAAACTGGATAAGAAGATATGTTAGTACTTATAAAACGCAAACTTAAAAAAATATCCAGCTTAATTCAAGAAATTGCATTTTGATGAACCGTTACACCTGAGGAAACCGTTGCAGAACGCTATTAACAGGCCGCCGATTGAGAATGCGTAAACTTGCTGAGATTGTCTAGTTTATGATTCGGTACTACTGCTAGAAATGGTGTCTTCAAACGATGTCGACAGACCGTGTCTACATCTTTCACGAGTTTTTGCGCATGATCAAGCTTGCAGCACAATGGGTAGTGTGCGCCTTCTCGAACGGCAGCGCATTTATGTGCAGCGTTGGACCTGTTCAAATGAAGCTTAGTTGAGTTGTGTGACGTTTCATTACTGCTGATGAAACGAGGATTCATTATAGCACGCGCTTGAAATGAGGGTACATTTGAAACTGTGGCTAAAAGGGTGAATGTAAATGCTTCGAAAAAGACGAAACATGTACCCGGAACGGGACGAGGCACGACCGCCGTTTTTGATGGCGTGATACGCAGAAACTAAAGCTAGAGCATGTTATCAAGACTAAACTTTTAGCTAAGAATAAAGGTGTTTTTTTAATTACGATGCAACGTCTATTGTCGTGTGTGCATTCGCACACAGAAAATGTTGTTTTTGCTAAACTCCACGAACTGGGCCTCAGTAAGTTGCAGCCACCTCACCACATCATAATCGCTATATCTAACTCTAAGTAGCTATTTTCTGCTCCGGAGCTAGCAAAATAAATCGCTTTTAGATAAAGCCTTGTCGTAAATCAAGAGGCCATTGGTAGCACAAACACCGTTGGCCAAGTTGAAAAAGTACATTGCGCTAATAGTACAAGAGAACGAGAAACAACGCGTCGGAATAACTACTGCAAATAATAATAATAATATGTCGTCTAAGGATGCATAGTCCATAAAAATAAGTTTAAAAATAAATACGCTACCGGTAACTGATTGATACTTTTTTGTGTCATAGCAATCTTTATAAAAAGTACCTTATACAGATACTTTTACCGGACAGCTTGTAGTAAGAACACTTAGGGACACATTTTGAACCAACATGCAATTTGAAGTGAATATGGCCAAGTTGTACAGACGTTAAATTCGTGACTTACGTTAGCCTTCTAGAATTTAAAATTTAGACACATTTTTAAGGAAGCTGTTTTTAACTTCTAGGCCATCCTCTGTCTCCTACGGGCTTGGATTTCATCCTGAGGGCCCGACATGTTAAGATATCTAGGGTTTTCACAACAGTCCTGGTGGCAGCAAGGCCGCTGATTTTTGGCGATATGGTTTATGATCTATTCCCAATAAGCATCGCTCAAAAATTCGATCATCAACAGGGATCGAACTGGCGACACACCGAAAGATGACAACCATGACTAGCGCACTAGTTCCCTAGACCACTCCGCCACAAACGTTAGCCTTCTAGAGAGCGTTTGCAAGAAGGTGTTTCGAAATGTGGCATTGTTTTAGCCTAACAGGATTAGCATCAATTAGATAATGCGATACCGTGTTAAGGTCTTAACGGTAGGCACTGCCGCAGCATCGACTGACGGTTCTTATAAACCGGAGTCCCTGTTTCAAAATAATGGGACTCTTTGTTACCCAGTTGCAATGGTTATCTGTCTTTCACTTGTTGTAACCCCATGCAGTAAGCTTAACTAAACATTCCAAGTACGTGTACCGTCAAGCTTGTAATCTCCGAAAATATATAGAGTGTCGGTCTACCATGTGCTTTAAGACGACATTCCGACAAGCGGCCTTAGAACCTGCTTGTTTTCATAAAAAGTGCCCTATTAGATTCAGGCTGATTGACTAATTCTATTCGTATCATTATTGTCTACTTCTAAAAGGTGCTTGGGTAGTAGATCAATGGTTTCGCAGGTTAGGTACGCTGGTTAGTACCGCAGCACAGTTCTTCTTCTCGAGTGCCCTAGAACTATAATCGTTCCTCAGCAGTTTTTTTATAGAGGTAACTCATAAAATTCGTGATGCGCACCGGCCGTCGTTGTTACTCTTATTTGCCCCTATATCGGGAAGTGGCCGCAGTACTGTCTTCTCGAGATTACTTCACCTGGCGGTCCTTCTTTTCATTTAGGCTGCTCGACTTCGTGTGGCGGTTATTTTTGCTTCGGAGACAGTTTCTGCGAATCTTGTTACCATAATCCAGGATTTATGATCCTTGAGGAGCGACTCTTCAAGGGCTTGGCATGTCAGGGGGTTTCCCCGGTCGTAGGTTTTGGAGCAGTAGGTCCGCGCAGTGTCGAAAAAGACGCAGCGCTCAAAGCAGTGCCTTATACCGTCAGCCCTCCTGAGTTGCGTATGCGACCTACGGGGGTCCTGTTTTACCAATGCTGTAGATGTATTGCTCAAAGCAGCCACCGTGACCTGTTAGCAGTTGCGCGAGTAGGTAGGTAAGTAAGCTATGTTTGAGGCTGTACCATTTTTTTGAAATCAGGTGGTATTGATTTTGTGCAGTATCGAGAATGGCCCGGCTGGATTGTGTCCCATTGTTGGGACCATTTGCTTAGAGTGTCTGTTCTGCTGGCCAGTGATTCTTCCGCCCGGCCTTTAAATAAGGTGTTTATTGATGCCAGTTGCTTAGTTCTCAGGTACCACAAAGTTTGTTTGGAGGGGACTTGTATGGCTGCTGTGGAAGCCTTGCGAATTACCTGTGCTATGTTGAGCGGCATAAGTCCTTGAGTCTTGTTTAGGAGGCGGCGTGCTCTTGCTCTGGTAGTCGTGCGCTCCCATAATGGTGCGGCGTATAACACGATGCTGTCTATTACTGATGCTAAGCGACGGCGCCGAGAGTCACTTGCCCCTCTGGTCCGTGGAAGAACTTTCCGTAGCTCTGCTGACGCTTTGGCTGTTTTTTTGCTGCATAGCCCACATGAGGTGTTCTTGTATGGGCCAAATCTAGGATCACGCCCAAGTACTTGGCCATGGGCGTAGGTGTTACTTGATGAACTTACAGATGCCAATTTAGATTCTGTAGAGGATGTTTCAGGCTATTTAAAATTATAGCTTCTGTTTTATGTGAAGCCAGTTCGAAACTTAGCGTGTTGTCGGATATCCGCCAGGGCTCCGTTGGCTGTTCCTCGTCACGGGCGGTACCAATCAGTGCTAAATTGTCCGCGTAAGTGAGGGAAAAACTCCCAAGAGTTGCGGAAGCCTAAGTACTTCATCGTAGGTTATATTCCACAGGGTTGGTCTCAGAATAGACCCTTGGGAGACCTCGACTGTCACTGCGTAGTCCACGCCTTCGTATGCAGATTCGCGGTATCTTATATACGACGCTAGGATACGTCGTAGATAGAGAGACACGCTTTTGTTTGGTAAATGCTTGGTTCATTGCGTCCCACGAAAGCGTATTAAACACGTTGAAATATAAATAAGAAAAATATTTTGTTTTTAGAAAAAAAAAGTATCTCTTAGGATAAAAATCTGCACTGACTGGAGTCGTGAATTTTTTAGGCGGTTATTTGATAAGATAATTCCTCTAATGCAATTGTCAAATCTTATGTAAATCTGTGTCTGTCGTTTTCGAATGTCTACCTTCTTCCAACCAATCTTACCAGCGGGGAGCCCGGGTTGAGAAAGCTGCTGTAGGGGTTTCCGAGAGAAGTAGGACTTCCATGTCGTTTTTGGCTGCGAATGGGTATCTTCGCAGTAATACTAAAAAGGCGGTGTTATAATTTTTTATTCAACGCATTCAATATATTGTCATTTAAAAGCGATTGCAAATAAAGGCAAGGCGCGGTATATCATTAAACACACACCCGTTTGCTTTGGCCGGGCAAACGCTATAAACGGTTCGAGTTTAGAAGGAAGTAGTCACCGCTAGCCGTAGTTTTAGTTACCGTGTTATATAGGTGACGAGGTTAGGCTAATATCTAACAAACACTGCTTTGAGTAGTTATTTGGTTGCAAAGCTGGTTCAAATGCACACAGCGGTTCAAACAAAGCATTTTTATATAAGGTGTATCGTGAAGCTTCGCTAAGTGAAACAGTTAAACTTTCTTGAGTGTGTACATCGGAATTTCTTAATTTTGTTGAGGATAATGAGGAATTTGGGTGATATGTGAAACTTTCCCTAAGCCGTAATCTTTAATTACGTAAACGACTTGAGACACCATTGTACGAGATTACAACGTCTTACTTTCATAAATCAATACTTTTCATTGAGACTAACTGGTAAAATGCATGATGCACACTGTGCGACGTTGATAACACCACATTAGCGTGGGATTCAAAAACCCATTCACTAAAATATAGTCAGTACTCTCTTTGCTCCTTGTCGAGCATAGCCGCAGTACTTAGTCTTAGTAACTAATAGTAAGTAATAAATAACTCGATACAATATTCAATACATCATGGCTGTGGCAATTCGCAATAAATCGCCTGTCAGTGCCCCCCAAACACACCCTGAATATGGAGTAGGTAAATCAAGCCTATACTTGCTCGTGGTATGCTCTTAAAGGAGCTCGACAAAATTCACGCCGCTCCGGCTCATATCGCTATACAACCAACACGCCTATTTTAGGCGACTATATAACCGTGATAAATATTGTTTGGTTGTGACGCATGCAGAGTGGTGTGTTCCGTTCGAATAGAAAATATAATAACAAAAAAAGCGGTTGCCGTAAGGACTCTAGACGATTCTAGAATGCTGTTGCTGCTGCCGCTTTTGCTGCGTCGGCTTTGCCCGGCCTCACTTTATGAGAACCACCTCATCCCGTCACTGAACTTTACGTTTCCTTTGAAACGCGACGGCAATTTGTCAATGGTGCTCGAGAAGAGATTCAAGGAGTCAGGCGGATGAGAGGCTGGATAGGAAACACTTGCTGACGAGGACACTCGTGAAGGCACTACAGCGCGACAAGGACCGCTGTCCCTGACCTGTAACCCTAAACTTCTAAGGATACGAATCCAGAATCGAGTGTTTCCGTCCTGCTGTTTGCTTTTCCCAGGCTCATTGTACATCCCCACGATTCCCGCCAGGACCATTAAGGTTGTTTCTCAATTTCCCTAATTTCGATCTTAAAAACTGAATATTAGCTTAGAGTTTATTAGCTGCGTAGTGAAAACTCTGGCCCAACAAGCCACTACTTGCAGGCTATTGTTGAACCTTAAATTATCCCTATTCACGCCCAGTCCATTCCTGGTCATATTTGATCTATTTTAATAATTCGGTGGGCCGAAGTGTAGGATCGTAGACGGCAATACTGTCATCAAAGAGACGCAGAATTCTCACCCGCGTTGAAACGATGAACGCAAATGAAAATGTGAGCTTGACAAGTTGACTATTGAATGTTAACATGGGGGTTAGCGTGTTGTTTGTCTCAATAGTTGTCCTATGGTAAAGCACCTTTTTTAGTAATATGATCGACTATTTGCCTCGCTCGAGCTAATCTCCTGCAATTTATGTAATTAGGGAAGTTGCCAGCATGCTCAACTATGCTACGCTTATAATTAACGTTGTAATAGGAGCTCGCTTGACTACATTTCACATGATTCACCGTACTCGCTCTGAAGCAAATAATTGCGTTGTACAGGAAGAAAATTGAGCCGAACGTTAATTGCGTAGCGCCTAATAGCTTGGACTCATTTAAAACCATGACTCACTTCTAAGTTGTTATATATTTGGTCTTAGTTTTTAAAATTCGTTAAGTTTCGTAGACGGTTCATTCTGCGTCACTTTCCGTATGCCGAGTCATGCCGAGTCACGTATATTCCAAAGGACAAAGTGTAAGAATATTAATAAAAGTTCATTGATGTATATTTTAGGGTCACACGGGAGCATTTTTTCTGCAAGGGATCTCTCCGGTGTTGTTGAGCGAACAACTAGATCCCCATGGGACACATACATGGTCTTAAATTGCTAGAACTGTCAATTCTGCATTCGAGTTCAGAAAGTACAGACCCAACACGTAGGTTATTTTGACTATTTGTTCGACTACAAGGAAATCCACGAAGTTTGGTTACCTGGTACTACGGACAATAAAGAATACGACCGCAATTTTTAAGAGCATTAATCTTTGTGTCTGCTGGCTTTCTAAACTCTAATAGAGCACTAAATGTCAACAAAATGTACCGTAAATGAAACTCAGGGAAAACAAAGGCTGCCTGTCTGAATTATCACAGTCGATATCTCAAATCGGTTAGATCTATATAAAAACCTTTAAATGAATGGGCATAGGGCTCTGCTCAATGGGATATAAATAAAAAGGGCCAGTTGCTTACACTCACTGGACCTTTGGCGTCGAAGGTTTTACGCTAGTGGTCAGTCCCAGAGCCATTTGGAGTCCAAGTGTCATAGAGTACCCGTAAAATTATTGAATTTGACAGCTCCGTATATTCATATCAGGCCGGCTGACTGACGAAAACTATTTAACTCTTTGCGACTGGTATTATATCAGGACTTCGTCTGGGCACTGGCCATGTTTGACAACATTTTACTCCTCGCATGGGAAGTTGTATTGTCAAATCACCAAGTCCTTGGAACTTTTCAAATAACTTCTTCTTACTAAAACATAAAGAAAAAATGAAATGACAATTGCATCTAGATTATATTTTCTCTAAATGCTTCTCTGAAAGTTCTGTGCCGTGGCATTTGAAGTTGATTAGTGTTCTCTCAAAGAGCCTACTTCTCGTGTACACAACCCTGCTCTTACGAGTTTCATGCAACGGTATTATATGGGGGGAAGGATAGGGCATGATTATCTGCAGAGCAAAAATATTACAGAGGACGCACTAAGAGCTATTTTAAAAAGAAGACGGAGAAGAAAGTATGCGTTCGGTTTGAAGCCTGATATTGGTCACAGCCTACTGTCTGTTGACCGAACATACATCGATGTTTTGTATATGCGTACGTATGAGTAACATCCAAGTTAATATGTAGTGCGAGTATGCATTTCACTATTGTATTAGAGTGTTTTGATAATGCGGAACTTATATATATATGTCCTTGTCCCTTCCCTTGAATAAAGATAACTTAAAAGTGATTGGGCTTTTTCTTTATATATTTATATATATATATATATATATATATATACAGACACACTTATATGTACATATGACTTCAGCAACCACTGATAGCCGGTTGCAGCAACGGCCGCGGTTCGGATATTCGTTAAGCGATGGCCTGCCTAAAGAAGCTTGCGAGTTGCTGCTTTTGGAGCCAGAAGTGGCCTAACCGGGCTCTTTCCATGCTAGGCAATGAACGGCAACGAGTGACAGGGCCTTAGCTAGGAATCTAACCGGCGACACCTAGCCTCTTTCCGCAAGGCCTTGTGCCCGGTCCGCATGCTTAAGGACACCGTCTACAGCCAATTGTGGGGCGTAGACGAACTCACCTGAATGGAAGAAGTCTGATGTTGTCTGTATATATTTTAGGTCGAGTCCTTTTTGTCGATATGTTGGTTGTGCTGCTCCCAAGGTCGAACGTCAGGCGCGCGCATAGTAAAGGGTGCGGCAAGAGTCACTTGACGCATTTCGATTTGCCCCCCATCTGCCACTGCTCTCATAAGATTGTTCTTTTCACAGTTCTGGTACGAATTCCATTGCCGCAGAACATGGTTGCTTCGTAGATAACTGAAGATTGAAAACCAATGACTGAATAGATTGCGACGTCTAAAAAGACGTCCTTGACTATGATAACTGAGGAGTGCTGCCTGCGTGTACTGGCGGCATTGGTCAAACCAGCCTGCAATGACGACAACGGGTGCCGTCATTGCAATGCACAACCTCATCGTCCAGCATGTCAAAATGTTATTTTGTCCCGAAAACAAAATCCACGTCTCTAGCTTAGTTCGTTTCACCGACTTGCAGTTTCTAGGGTATTCATAACGTGAAAATGGAACCGTTTTTGGTACCGGAAAAGGTAATGGAAAGCTATCGAACAAACACGAATTGAACCACCATCACATCCTCGAGAAGAGCGAACGCCATCTGAGGTATACAATAAGCTATTGTAGAGAGACATAAGTTCTGGTTGTCACATTTTTGGGTTTTTTTCTGGTATTTACAGATGAACAAAGACATGCTCAAACAACGCGTTCTACATAACAAATGTGAACGCGTGCGGCTTTCTCCTCATACTTAGGCAGTTTGGATATTATAACAATATATTTGTCTTACTACCAGGCTGCTGACGAACGTCATGTAAGTACTGATAATAGTATTTTTTTTATTTTGACAGTGGCTTAATTCTACTTCACTGCAGACAAAACGTAAAGTGGTGAGTTTTCTCTAGTTCATTGTATTTCCGATGCAATAATTAAATATGACACTAACAGAACCAAAGAGCCTCGCTATTTTGAAAGGGCCGACTGACTAATCCGGACATTAGATGCACTTGCATTCACGTATGTATCTCTAAAATTGTAAAACGTATCGAAGCCAATAATTGTGCGCATGCAACTAATGTAGGTTCTTCGCAGCATTTGCTTCCCATACTATTCTCTTGAGCGTCAAACTAGTGTGAAATGTATGACAAAATAATGCTTAAGCTTTTGTGACCTTGTAATTTAGCTAGCTTGTTCTTGCATTCGCAAATCCTGTGCCTTAGCAAAGTCCGTCCTTAGTACTTCCATTAAAGAGTTATGATCATTACAGCTGAGCCCGGGCTTTGGTACATATGTCTTAACAACTCAATCTGCTATGAATAAGCGATGCAATACTGGTAAAACGGCGACAAACAAAATAGATGGGTACATTAAGGCTGGGTTTCATGATACTACTGAGATCATGTCATTACTAAACAAATTCTTCCCCCTAAGGCTCTACACTGACAGACCGGCCCGGTAGTTTATGACATTAGGCTAACGAATGTGATGAGTGCCTACACCTGTCAAGGTCTATTCCAGATCAACTCAATAAGGTCACCTCTTGAGATCCCACTTCGATACGACACGCCTGTTCCTCACGCCAGAAAATTTGCTTCTGCAAATTCAATCCCGTTAGTGCAGCATGGCTTCGCCTTTACGCCCGATCACTACCCCTACTGGCCGTTATTCGGTTGTGCCTTTAGACTTCTCTAAAATGTTATTTTGTTCTAAGATTGCATTTGCCAGCTTACACTAATCCTAGCTTCTGTTTGTCTTCTGACTCACATACGGACGCTAAATGTTGGGCTCCTGTCAGTTTCGTTAGGATCACATTCTCTAAACAGTTTCTCCTTACGTCCACAAAAGTCGACATTCCATAGGCCCATAGTGCGCGTTATTTCCCAGCTCTGGCCCATCATAAATCTGTGCAGAGAAGCTTTTCTAATTTCATGCAGGTATGAAAGATCCCGTGTTCTGTTAAATAGTACGTCAGTTCCCCACCCGGTCTCTGTAACCAGCTTGTTATGTGCAGCATCACGACTCTGCCTCGGCTTCCCGGGGCCTTATTTGTTATGGTCTTCCATCTCTCTTACCACTTTGTCATCATATTATTTATATATCGGTTTTGTTCTGGCGGCAGCTTGCCCATGAAATGCTTCTCTCCTCAGCTTCCTCGAACATGCTTGCTAGAACCATTCGTGCAGTACTCTTATTTCGTCCACCGTGCTGAGATGCGCTGATGAGCGCAGCCTTGCTCTACTTGATAAATGCGAGCCACAGTCTCGTCTCGCGAAGAATCTGACAACATAAGTGCAGCTATGGCGAGAAGGTCTCACCACTAGGTCACCATGGCTTGTCCTGCATCCGCAGCTCAGGCCGTAGGACGAGACACGCTGCTCTGAATGACAATTTGGACCGTACCCTAAGGTCCTCTGGCTGCCCTTGTGTTCTCGAACCTGCAAATTCGTACGCAGACGTTTCCTGTCGACTTGGCGGAATGACCATAACAGCCTTTACGGGTGGGAGGACATTCTTCTGGGACCCTATCGTGACTGACTTTTCGGTACCTGCAATGGTCAGTCACGGCGCGGCCCAGACTGGCCATGCTGTTAGGCCACGCAGTCGGGGATAAACAAGTGTCGGGAGTAAGCATTTATCGGAGGCTCTATGGATCTTCACCCTTTTGTAACATACGTTTTAAAATGATTATCAAGAACGTATACTTACTTGTGTGGAAATCACTAAATAGGTTACTTGACCGACTATAGTGCTGGGTCAGAATCGTTGTTCGTCATAGCCTAAACGTCCTGCTGGTACGATGCTGGATGATTCCTGTGGGCGTCAAGCGGCTCATGCACGCGGCATGGGAATGCCGCATGCATAAGCCTAGATCTAAAGCCTTAGATCCATAAGCTCACCAATAAAAGTCTGCCAACGGCCTTTGTTTAGGTCAAGCGGAGCCCTAATGGCTTACGACAACGCCGTGCTAGTTGTCTACGGCCAACGTCCACCACCAAGTCCAAATCCCTCCGGGCCAGTTGTGCGAGTGGGACAGGTGTGATCATGGACGCTTCCGACGACTTAAGAGTTTACGAGTTTGCAAGTTCATGCGTTGAGTAAACGTAATAGGCACACTCGAGGAGTCGACGAGTCAACTCTGTTGCTCGATCTGCTAATCTGGAGGCCAACTGCGGAAGACGCCGTGTAAACGAACCTCTCGATGGATCTGCGAACTTAGCGCTGTTTAACTCGAAAGCGCTGTTCATAAATGATCGTTACATCAGCAGTCAACTAATCTGCGTTCGCAGCAAGTCGTATCTGCATAAAGATCTATCTGCGACGGCTGTATCTCGAAATTTGCTGTCGTTTCGAATGTAGAACAAGGTTGTTTACAGCGTCTAAGCTCTGCGTTTATTGTGTAAACTCTTATGTACGCTAGCCGTTTTTTATAACACATAATCCACCTACTACAAATTAAATCCCATTTCCTAATTTTTGACCTCATAATCCTTCTTCCTGGTGGTAAAATTCTGCCTCGCAGATAGTGCGGGCGCCTAGGAAAACGGTTAGGCCGAAAAGGGAACTGGTCGAACATGTAAGATTACCGCTACTACACGGTTGATAGTTATTATGACGTTCAACGTTATTGCTTTGTGATCCCAAATGCATTACACCTACCAATGCTAGTACGTATCTGTTACGTTACCACGGTGCAGAGTATTCTTGCCAGTTAAGTTCATTTTACGTAAAATAGTTCACTGTGAGGGAACACGTTGTCATCCGAATCGGAACTGATTTGAATGGGTTACACCCGCATATGATTTAGCTTTCATGATATATCAACTCTAACATGTCTATACATTGTCAAATTGTCGAAAACAATATCGTACCGTTATTCTTTAACGCGTGGCTTTGCTATAGTTAAGGTAGTTACTGTGTACATTTGCAGCGCATCGTATCTGTTCCGCGTCTCGGTCGTCTGCTAGCACATTGCGCCGTCGAATCGAGCGCAATCGGGTCGCTTAGGATTGTGCTTGTAGCAGAATACAAGCTTGTACTCCTTGAACATGCGCAGTTATGTCCTCGCTATGAGGAAATATAAATGCGGGTACATGATAAGACAAAATACCGCTCATGTACGTTTTCACATAAGAGAGGCACGTTACGGCATCGAACGAAATCCGACTTATACTAGACGTTCGTCCGCTAGCCCAATCATTAATACGTGTACAGCGTAAAAATCCCTATGATCAATACGTTTACAACGCGGCTTGAAAGCTTGTTTAAGAAAAAATAGCAGTCACCCCTGACATAGCTCTAGCAGGAATGCAGTAGACGGAGCTGCGTTGAAACTGCATGCAAAAACTGACATTTATTGCGAATTGCGAAGGGCTTGTGCGGTTCTCTCCGCCCACTTTCGACCGACCAACTTTTTCTCTAAGAAGCGATTTTGCTCTGCGCCGTTAACTATGCAAGGCAGAAATCAAGCAATTTTTTTCTCTGCTTGCTATACGTTCGTATATCTCATCTCTTGTGGCACTTCCACGTCGGCGTGTTCGTCGACGCAGGAGTTTCGGGAACTCGAATTTTCGAGCACGAAGTAGCGTTTCAGCGCTTCTCGCACCGACCGGCAGGAGTTCGCTACCGCTTCGTCTCTTCTTACCAGAGCTTCAGAGATCCATTTCAAACGCACACGCGCGTTTCGAATTTCGGTCACCGATGGGTCTCGGTGCAGCGGCGTCTCGAAATGCTGTTGCGCCATATTCAGACAATCGACCGCCTGAAACTGGACGATCGGCAACGATTCTGCTCACCCGGCGCTCCTGGACGAAATGTTAACTCGACCTAGACCGTTTAAACGGTGTGCCGTTTGCCATGGTTACGATTGTTGTTGTTGTTAGCGTTACTGTTGTTGTTGTTGTTGTTACTGCTGTTGTGTTGTTGTTGATGGTGATGGTTGTTGGTGGTATGGATGATGTTGTTGTTGTTGGCGTTACTGTTGTTGTTGTTACTGCTGTTGATGGTGATGGTTGTTGGTGGTATGGATGTTGTTGTTGTTGGTGGTGACGGTTGTCGGTGGTATGGTTATGGTTGTTGTTGTTGTTGTTGTTGTTGTTGTTGCTGTTGCTGTTGTTGTTGTTACGTCTGCTGCTTGGTCCGCCAATGCTACAGGTTTGGCTCTCCGACTTTTCAGTTAGGATTTGGCCGCGTCCAGTTGAAATAACATCGCCGACGACGACTGTGCATTCCACCCGCCACTGTTCGGGAAGGGAAAGTCGGAGAAATTGAATCTCAGCGCGTGTTCGTGATAGCTTCGTTTCGACGGCGGCTATCCATGTGCAGCATGGATAACAGCATAGTATTGAGCTACCACGACTCCAACTACGCATAGTGGGAACTGCCACAGCTACAACAACCACTACCGGCGCGACCTTTGCTCACCACTTTCTGAACGCTACCGAACACGACGGTTTGCTTTTCCAGCGCAGACATGCAGACACCCGTACATTCATGCATACACACTTACATATATACATACATGCATACGTGCCTACGTATGTGCACTGCACATAGGTTAGGAATCGAAATCGATGCTGCAGACAAAGATAATAAAAACACTGCGAAAAAAAAGCAGTTTCTTTGGTTTCTTTAGCTGTTTTCAGCTTTTCTTCTTCGTATTCTGCTCACTTTTCTTCTATTCCTGCTTGTTGCTTCCAGTCTTTGTAATGCTACAAACGCTTCTGTGTATTGTTATCCACCGCCATAATGGTAAGGCTGGGTAGCATAGCACACAAACTAGTCAAGTTCTTTAAAGCGCATTTTGTTGTGAGTAATGACAGGGCTTGTTTTGCTAATTGGGGCGAATTCCCTTGATATGTGTGTAGTACTCTGCAGTTTTATTTCTTGAGACCTTTTTTTTCTCCTGGAAGTTTTTGGGATGATGCACGTACATCACTAGCAACCTGCATGACTCGAGTGGGATTCACACGCCCATTAAAGCTGGATTCCTTCTCGCCTTACCAGGCTGGGTAATACTTAGCATTTCTTCAAAGCCGTGGGAAGGTGTCCCTTCCATTCTCGTTGATTCAGCTATGTCTCCGCCTATCTTTCTGTACATTTACATACATCCAAATAGTAGACATATGCCAATGTATACACTGTCCACGGGGTGCGTCAAATTCTTGGGGTCCTAGCAGCACTTTCTCTCCTACCTCCCTCGACTTCTCGTCTTGACCACACTCCAGAGGCTGCCCTATAGGCCTCTCCCATTAAGCGATTTCTTTGGCTGTCGTTAAAATGGCGTTGAACAGGTTCCTCACCTCGTTCCACGCTTTAGTCGAGGTCATCATGTAGCTAACCACCTTCTTGATGGGGCGGCCCCTTATGGTCGTAGAGTCCGTGCACCTTGATTCCCAGAGAGGCATTGGTAAACGCACTCCGTATTCTGTAAAATTGTTCAAACGGTCTTCTTGCTCTTTTCTGACTTATCACTTGATGATAGCATAAAACGAGGCAGAAAGAGGAACGTGCGTTATACGAATAGCGAATAACCCTAGCGTCGCTAACCAAACTGCCTGACTTCTATGATGGTGTGAATCAAAAAGTGGTCAAAGGTACATCTCAAATTCGAAGGAAATCTAACTCTGTTTCATCATTTCATTCATTTTATTTCATCACAAATTAATTTAATAGACCGTGTTAAAGGAAAACGCCAGCCAGAAATACTCTAACTTGATGCCTTGGGTTTTAACATGCAGATGAATAGATGTATTTGTTTTTTGTCTAACATGTATGTAAATACACATACCACCCTTTTGTATCAGAGACGCGTAGAGCGGCAGCATAATTGTCAATACTGAGATAATAAATTTTTCCCCAATGGTTTTTGTCACAGCATGGCTGCTGAGTCTTAGTCGTATGGTGTATTATATATTCTCAATGAGCATCGCTCAAATAAAGTTCACGCCACTGTTTAATAAGGTTAATTCCTCTCTAGGTAGCATCGATATCTTCCCCACGATGAAATTCTTTGTAGATTTTAGGGTCATCTACGCACGAAGAGATTGGCCTAAATTGGTCTTAAACAGTAATCAGCGCTACTCCAGACGGGCACTGCCCACGTTCTGGCAGCCCTTCTCCAATAACAGGCATAATACGGAACATTGAGCGACGGGCCTGTAGTTTTCAACAATATTTCGGGCGCCCTATTATAAACAGACGTAATAATCGTCTCTTTGAACAGCGAGCAACGACGTCGTCCGCAAACCAAATGGTATACAAAGTAATTAAGCTAAAATCTCAGAAAGCTGCGGGAACGTTATTATATATATATATATATATATATATATAAATATATATATATTTTTTAAGACTGTGTGCTTTGTCGTTTCCTTTTCTCTTAGGTTAATATGTTTATTGCCTATGTGCTCTCTAGCTGTAATACTTCTAATGATACCTCTAGCTGCTCAAAGAAAGATGTCAACGACACTCTTGAAGGCAGTGCACAGTGGCTACTACCCTTTTATCTACACATGCCCGCTGTTTGATTTACCGATAACTCGCAACTGATATGAACAGGTGCATCGGAACTCCTAACGTGTAAACGATCGATTCTGCTAATGCTGCGCCCGTGGCCCTTTCTGAACTCGTTAGTCGAGTGAGCATGATGTACGCCGAATCTGGTCAGCGTCCGAAGAGCTCTGACCAATTGAGCTTTCATTTCCATGGCATTCAACTTCCCTTCGACGGGAACACCGAATTGTGCCGAGAATGGCACACACAGAATGTCATGCATTTCCATTGTGTGCTCTGCTTGACCCACTTCACAGGCAACTCTAGTATTGTTCCCGCCGCGCTGATTGGTTTGTGTCGGACATTTATGACGTGATTCTTTCGGCCCTACCCCGCATTACGAACTGGCCGCCGGCTCTGCTCTGTGTCATTGACGGCTAGAGAAATGGAACAGTGGGACGATTGCCCCAGCGGGATACTGGTGAAAAATAAAAAACGCCTGGTCAGATCTAAATCGCCTCTTTTTACTGGCACAGCTTGAGCGATCTGTTTATATTGTTGCTAGCATCCGCTGTCGCAATACTAGTAGTGTTACGGCAAACGCTACGCGAATATCTCTACCTAATTAAACGAGTGTTAACATTGTACCTTAAGCGAGACGTTTTTCCCTATGCAAGCTTTGCGATATTCGTTTTGCGTGAAGGGCATATGCATGTGTCGTAAATCCTAATAGTTCTCTCTTTCCGGTTCCAATACACTAATAAAAAACAAGTCTAGGAAGTCTAGTGGGACACATATTATGGAAGACTAGCTATGCCAATGGGCCTAGCGGGTGCGTATTGTGACTATCACGTGTCCGCTTCGCCTAGGCTAGGCTGAGACCACTTCAGAAGAGTGCCACGAACGGAGGGCGCGTTTCCACGTTGTGTGTCAAGATCCAGACGTTGTTTAAAAAAGACCACGATCTGCTATCACCGGTTGACACATTTAATTATAGGAAACTTGTCTAGGAAAACACTATTGTTCTGCATTTGTGAATGTTTTGCTGTCAACTTAATAGTCAAGTTCAGCTGCTGATTTTTTCTGATAAAGTTAGCCCCCTGCTGTTACTGCCGTCCCGACAAATAGTTACGTTGCGTGTTGCGATAGTGTTCACCCAAAATTACGCCGCTGTATTAAGGTATTTTTATGACTCATTGACAAAAAGTCTCAGCCTTCGTTTTGCACATGTTACGAGCGTTCGGGCTGTCGGCTAGAGTATTTATACATAGTAGTTGTATAGTACACACAAACAGCCAGCCTATATGTGCTAGTGCGTTTTGTCGGCCTGCAAGGCCGAGCTATTTATTTATCTATCGCCGTGCAAATCAGCCAACATGGCCCACCCCAGGGAATCGTAAGTTAACAAGCGGCAGCCAAGCTTGCACAGCGCCTCAGACCATACGCGTGTCTTGTTAAAATGCACGCCGCAATTTAATCTAAACGCTCGACTTTTTCAATGTATGTCAAGGAACGAAGACGGTCGGAAAAAGTCGCACGGCAACAATTTAGACGCCGTTAAGGCCGCCAATGTATAGCTTCGCTTTAATGACGCCTATAAAGGGTTAGACAGACGACGGGTTTCGCTATATTTATTTGATCACTTGTCTATCCCTCCTTCTACCGCCGCTCGTTGTTATTGCTACTGCTGCTGCTGTTGTGTTGCTATTTTTGCCTCCTACAATGCCCCTAACAGATGTTGTATTCTCTAGTTTGGAAGCATCCATTACCATCAGTTTTTAGGGTAACCGTCTATGTTCAATCTCGTTTTTGTGATGGCTTATAATGACCACCGCTCGGCCCGGCCCGGCACTTGTCCCGCCCACTGTACACTTAACGCTATGATAGGCATTTCAAGAGCAGCCTGCAGCCTGCTCCGAAGGCAAGGAGAACATTTTTGTACCAGCCTTGCAACTCGCCTTGCTCCCAAGGCTAAATGTGGCGGGCTCACTCCTGGCGTTTATCTCTACACTTACGCTTATTCCGATTTCAATGGTTTTTGCCTTTATTTTTGGGTTGTATATATTGCTGTGCTATTGCCGTGTTGCTGTAGCTGTTGTTGAGACAGCAACAACAACAACGGTAGCGGTGTTGTACCGTTGCGGTGCGTGTTTTTAGTGTTGATACTCTTGCCGGCTTTACCGATCCTAACGAGTTTACGGGCTGCAGTTGGTCGGAGACGCACTACTCTGGTACCACAAGATTAGTCCTAGGCGACTAAACACCACCGCGGTACATAACGGGGAAGTAGAAATAACGGCGAAATAGAAATAGAAATAGATGACGGAGTAGATAGAATGGACTTGTGTTGTTACACACATACATCTTAGTAAACAAGATATAAACAAGAACAAAAAAACGTGAGTGTTATAGCTGCTACGCTGTGTTTGGTAATTGTAGTGTCCAAATATTAAAAACAAAATTAAACATATCAAACAGAACATAACAGTCGCTTTAAATTACCTGACAAATTTGTGGGAGCACAATCCACAAGTGTAAAAAAATACTTAAATAAAAAAAAACACTTAAATATATAGATAAATAGATACTATATAAAATGCGGATTTGATCAGACCGATTAGAATCTTTTTTTTAATAGGTCCGTATAGTAGTTGGCCGTTTGCCGCATAGAGATTCCATTAGTAATGTCCGAACGACTTACAAGTTTCGGGCCAATAGAAACAGCATTTTCAACCTCCAGCAACCTCTGACGCCGAAACATTGGCTTAGCAGACCTACACGACAGCACTGTTGTGGACATTACTAATAGATAACTAAAGTATAGGTAATTGTGCTGAGCTCCACCAAAATAATGTGGCTTGCTTTTAGACCACATTGACTTAGACAGCTGCCAGATCGCGTATAAGAAATTTGCTAATATTTGCCGTGTATCATTATTATTGGTCTGAACGTATTATTGCAAATTCTTTAAATAATTACTTCACTCAATGACGCCTAAAATAGATGCCTTCTGCAAACGGCCAAGGACAACGCTTGCCTTAATAATTGACCCTCTTTTTAGTCGCTTGTTATTATTATTATTCAGTTGTGCGGTTAGAACGTGTCGCCTTGATTCCTGCGAATGCTTTTTACCTTTTCAACCCATGACGCCGATCAGAGAAGCGTCATTGCTTCTACACTGCTTCTATTCTTCTGGCCAGAACCCGAATGAATTTTGCTGTCCCACGCTCAGCGCGTAATCGGCTCTTTCACAGGCGAAGTGTCCCAGAGCTGTTTTTGTCAAATAGAGGTGCTCTACAATGCCTTCCTGTTAGCTTTAACATGGTGCCTGGTCGGTGACCTGTTCGTCTTCATCGCTATCAACGCACCTTAAAGCAGATCGCCTCCAATAAGTTCCATCGCCGCTGATCGACAAATGACACAATGCTTAATAGTAATAATCGTAATGCCATTAATGAAACAAACAGAAATCCGGGCTGGCCGGAGGAGGGCATGCAGTGCAGAGCCAAGCCAAAAAATACTTCATCGTGCAAAAAGTGGTAGAGTGGTACAATGCGACGTTAGCGTCTACGCTAAACAGTATCTATGACGAATAACTGCAGCACGCAGCAACGTGACAGTAAAAATGGCACTCCGGCACATTCAGACACAAATTCAGACACACAGGCCGACTTGCAGAGCGTGGCCTGCTCAGTATACGGTATGCGGGCAGGAATTGATGTACGCAAATACTTTCATATCTCGTCCTTACACATCGCACTGACCCTCCTAGCCACGAGGTATTCGCTGCGCACATTAGAGAGAGAGGGCGCACAGAAAGCACTTGTAGCATCATCGCCTCTTACGAGCCCGTAGATGCTTTTACTCGTACAAGACAGCGCTAGCCCTCGTCATCGTTGGGAAATCTTTACTAATTGCACCACATATTCAGTTTCTATGCACAAAACAGAGTGGCTTGCACCTGACGGTACTAGCGTAATATATGCCCTTCTGTAGTATGTGCAAACTTCCGTCTGTTAAGTCGTCTTGTGTGTTTGCTAACCAATACGCACTATTAGTAGAACAGATTAGAAAACAGCTCACACTCCGCGACACCCCGGCGTATCTCCTGTTCACTGAGCAGTATGTGGAAAACATTTTAGCATTTTACACCGCATTGCGGAATAAATTTGGGATGGACACAAATAGACATGACAAGTGAGCCTATTTGCACGCTTTGCAGTCCGTGGATTTCATTGCACACTCTGTCGGGCTTCGAAAGTGCATGAAAGTATAAACATTGTGACAAGTTGACAGGTTGTGTACAAGTTATGGCTGGTACTGAGCCCAGGGCCGTGGTGGGTGCATTCGTCTGAGCCTCGCGATCGGAGGAAACACATAGGTGCGCGGGTTCGAGCCCCACCGTTGCACATTTGTATTTATGGGAGTCTGTCTTAGAAACAATGCGAATGGCAGTCCCGTTCCAGAACGTTAAATCTTGGCTGAGGGTCAGCCCGAGAGAGAAGTTTTAATGAACGCGACGCACCCACCTCACTAGCAGGGCTGGTACGGACATCGTAAAACATTTCCAAAAATATTGTATGTTTTGTACTCACCCAACATACATAGTGTGTTCAAAACGTATCGCGACTTTTGTGTTTTTTCAAAAATATTCATTTATTCATGAATATCTATTTTGTCCCCTTCAAAGTAACCCCCATGAGATATTATACACTTGTGCCAACGGTTTTTCCAATCTTCGAAGCACTTCAAAAAACCATTTTTTTTATCTTGTTTAGCTCCTCCTTCGATGCCGTCTTTATCTCGTCAAGCGTAGCGTAACGTCGTCCTTTCATGGGCCTCTTCAGTTTAGGGAACAAGAAAAAGTCACAGGGGGCCAGATCTGGGGAATACGGTGGCTGCGGCATCATTAGTGTGTTGTTTTTGGCCAAAAACTCGCGCACAAGCAACGATGTGTGAGCAGGGGCGTTATCGTGGTGCAAAAGCCAATTTTTGTTCTTCCATAAATCTGGGCGTTTCTGGCGGATTGCTTCGCGCAAATTGCGCATAACTTGCAGGTAATATTCCTTATTGACCGTTCTACCCTGTGGCAAGAACTCATGATGCACCACGCCCCTGCAATCGAAGAAAACTGTCAGCAAAACTTTCACATTCGACCGAACTTGGCGCGCTTTTTTCGGTCTTGGTTCGTGCGGCAGCTTCCATTGAGATGATTGAGCTTTGGTTTCCACGTCATAACCATAAACCCACGATTCGCCACCAGTTATGACCCTCTTGAGCAAATTTGGGTCGTCGCGGACAGAGTCCAACATCTCATTAGCAATGTTCATGCGATGCTGTTTTTGGTCGCAATTGAGCAATTTTGGTACGAATTTCGCGGCGACCCGTCTCATGCCCAAATCATTAATAAAAATCGAATGGCACGAGCCAATCGATATGTTTAGGTCCTCAGCAACTTCTCTAACGGTGATTCGACGATTGGCCAATACCATTTTCTCCACTTCATTAATTTTTTCGTCTGTTGTTGAAGTGCTCGGGCGTCCGGCACGCTCTTCGTCGTTCACATCTTCTCGGCCTTCTGAGAACATTTTGTACCACCGATAAACGTTGCTTCGGTCCAAGGTAGCTTCTCCGTATGCCACAGTCAACATTCGGAATGCATCCGCGCACTTAATTTCGTTTTTCACACAAAATTTGATACAGGTTCTTTGATCCATTTTTTTGAATAGGTAAAAATCGAAGACGATCCAAAACACGTGCAAGCAAAGCAGCTGTCAACAATTAAGTGAACATTCAAAATGGCCGAGCTTGTCGGCATAAGTGAGAGACATGAGTACCAACATAACGCCACAAAAAATCGAAATTCGAATATACGTAACCCGCGAAAATTCAAAAGTCGCGATACGTTTTGAACACACCTCGTAGAGTGCAAATTAAACACTTATAAAGTACTGAACTGTTTGGAGAACGTTATAAAACGCACGAACAAGGTAGAGATGGGACCGGACAAAAAGGATGTGTCGATGATATCATCATTCCACAAGGTATCGATACTCATATAGATGATTTGTAGCAAAATATGAAGTGCCTGATCTCGAGAGCGCACTGTTACTAGTCTTAAACACACGACTGTCAAATGCTCAAGCCATTTAAGTATCTCAAAAAATATATGCGGAAGACTCCAACATATTCTTATAAAGCTAAGCCATATATATATATATATATATATATATATATAAATATTTATGTATATGTATATACATATATATATATATATATATATATATATATTTATGTATATGTATATATATATATATATATATATATTTATATAAATATTTATGTATATGTATATATATATATAACACTTGCACGCTTCACACAATGCCGCATGGTTTGGTGCAGAGTTTCTTACCAGACGTGAAACGCAACGCAAGTAACTCGATAGCAACTACGAGAGTTTGCGTGACGATTTGCGTACTGAAGCATGCGTGAGCAGCAACGAACACGTCTAACTTGGACCTGACCGTGGACGCATCTAATAAATACGCAGACGCTGCGCGAAGTTGCCGCGTTCTATCGACGTCAACAGCTTCAAGCCAACGTCATGCTTTTGTTAGCGCATAGCGGCTTTTGTAAAACAGCACAACAACAACAACAACAACAACAACAACAACAACAACAACAAGTGAACGAGACGCTGCCGCCGCCAGCGCAGCCTGAGAAGTATACGAGTCGTTGCCGAGAATGGAATGAGAAACCTGGGGCCTGGGGTCAAAGTCCTGGCGTCGCCTGGGGTCGAAGCGAACAGCGACACGAAAGGATTACGATCGACTTCAGGGGTTCCGCGAAACCCGACCCCACCGGACCGGGCAACGCCAGTGACAACATCGCACCGAAACGAACAAAAGCAAAGCAGCGAAGCAGAAAGCGAGATAGATTGAGATACAGTGGAAATGATAGAGAGAGAGACAGGGAGAGAGGGAGAGAGAGAGAGAGAAAACAAGAGAAATGGGCAACGAGAAGAAGGGGCGTTCGAGGGGCAGCAAAACATCAAACAGTGTGCGGGACACGGTTGCCGCTTGACACGACTTTGAGCCACCGGCGTCTGCCTTGGCTTCACAAAAAGTAAGATGGAGCCCTTCAGGTAGCTTAGCTAGCTTGGGCGCCAGCAATTTCTGCTAGGCCAAACTTCAACCGGCATTGAAGCGGCGAAAAACATTTTCCGCTCAATTCCGGCAGCTGTCCGTTCGACTCCAACGGTATGTATACGGTAAAGTGACTGAGTAGTCAGCAGTTTCCATATAAATATACACCTTCCAGGTATGTATGCTTGTGTACCGTTATTCATTGACCGATAGATCTGGCACTGGTCTAGACTCTGCGGCGGACCTATTGCAACCAGAATAGTAGTCGTAGACATAGCATACACAATTGTTACGCAACACAGAGGACGACATAAGACGGATCCTTGCGGCCCGTTTGATCGATCGCCCTTGGGCAGAGTAAGGATTTTTACCGTACCACTTCCAAATTGTTCTTCTGTTACCTTGCAGAACGGCACGCCTGAACGTCAACTTTCTGCATCCGAGCAGTCAGGCAATGCGAATTTATCCATAAAATATACCAAGAATCACGCACCGAGGTGTCCCCACCATTACCATGACCTATACGGAAACGACAGTCGTCAATTTTGCACCGACGTAATCGAGGGAGTGATGCTCAATTCATCGGTGCTGCTGGCCCACTTGTGTGACCCGACGTTGCCCGATTCGTGTCACCCTGCCCTGCCTGAGGTCAATAGATGTAATGAGGATTCGTCCTTCGAATAGCGTTAAGAGTCGTGCTCCAGTTACGGTAGGTATTGTCTCTTCTCTACAGGTCTGCTAACACAGATACGGGTCAACGCCTCCCTGAGCTTGATTGCCGTTCTGCGACGTGCGGCGATTACGCCATTTCCGTGTCTTGGGAGAACAGCGATCGGGTTGTGAGCTTCCCCGGAAATATATATATATATATATATATATATATATATATATATATATATATATATAAATATATATATATATATATAAATATATATACGAGTATATATAAACATAGGCAAACACTGTCGAGTGTGCAAACGTATTGTAAATGATTAATAAATCATCACAATATTTTATATATATATATATATATATATATATATAAGAGACGGAAACATATTAAGTACTTCGGTATTACCATATAGGATAACCTACATAAGGAAATATATATATATATATGTATATATAAATAAATGTGTGTACTTTCGACGTGAAACGTCTTTATAGCCAACGTATCGAGGTACAAGCCTGTGTCTTATAAACATTTGTATATATATATATATACATGCCAGTCACAACGCAATATGTCGATGTATGCGGAGATGAGCGGGGGGCTAAACAAGGTCAGCTAATGCCGTCGGAGCCCATCAACACAGCGTTAGAGGGAGCTTCGCCTGCATTCAGGGACATTTTCTACGAGTCTTGCAGAAAGGAGTCGTTGCGCCAGCTACAACAAGGTGCACAACACCCACTTGCCCGGCCAGGTCAGAGCAACCGCCCATTAAGCGCACACCTATGCTAGCAGCAGCAGCAACGGAAAAAGAAAACAGAAAAAAATGCTCTTGCGTCCATTGCACCGACGGTGGCTGCCACCATACCCTTGGCTGCCACCGCCATCAGTAGCCTATCATTTATCGTGCTATTATGATTACTATTATTATTATTATTAGCAGTACCTTTAGGGCTCCCCCCTTAATGGCGAGGTCGACTAAACACACGTTGTGTTTGTTGTTGTTCTTGTTTGTTGTTGTTGTTGTGTGTTGTTGTTGTTGCCATGCTATGGGTTGACTGCGGGGGCAACTGACGTCTGCTTGTTCTAGGCGGTGTAGGCAGCAAGCTCTCTCGCCGAACGAAACATTAGCTCTCGGAGGAGGCGACATATCTTGCAGCTCGCCGCCATTCGCTCACGCTTCACTTTGAGGGGCGTGTCAGGGGTGTAGGGTGGGGTGTGCGGTGAGCGAAGGTTAGGGGCTGTGGGTGGGTCGGTGGGGGGAAAGAACTGCATGATGACCCTTCCATTTGTCCGACTCTCTGCCGAAGCAAATCACAAGACAACATTAAGACTTCGCCGCGCTGCTCAGCCGGCCGGCGACCGCCACGACGGCTATCCACCCGCCTGTTTAGCCAAGCAAGGCCAAAAAGACGTTCATACTCTCCATATGTATACTCAGCCACCTACGACGCATCAGATACGTCTCATCTGCCAACGCCGAAACATCCCGCTGCACTTAGTGCTCACTTAAGTTACCTTATACCTGCCACTTACTTTAGTATCAAACTACTAGAGAACGTGCACGAACAACGACAACGACAACCACGACGACGACGACGGTAATGACTACTGTGACTAAGATCAGCACTGCGGCTTTTATTACCACTGCGTACATGGCAGCTAAACATAATAATGCATTGCGTCGCTGATAGACAAATGTTGTCGTATTGCGCATGCGCCAGGACGCTTCGAGCGCTAAGTGAATAACTAACCTAACCACCGACCGAACCTACTGTACTACTTACTGCACGACACTCATCAAGTATGGAGTTAGTTAGCGGTGTCGTACCATGTGTCGTACCATTTTCATGGTTCTCAATTCAAACAAGGTAAATGACGAAGTGGATTAAAATTTAACCATAATAAAAAAAACTGGGAGCACAGATGTCTCAATAAAAAGAGATGGTGCATTACCTATCTAACCCCCCTCCCCCCTCCCACACTAAGTAAGTAAATAAGTACCCTACGAAGAGGGGCTAAATTGATGACGGCCGAGGACACGCGGGGCAACTGCGATATGCAAGAGAAGACTTCTTGCCTCGAACTAGCGGAGTCTGCCGCCATGTACGCCGCTTTAACGTAAGGAGCAAACGCTATATGACTGAAAAGGGATAAAACAAAATCCTGAAAGCCAGCAAAGAAAACTGGCAATACTAATCGCGAGTGCATATAGAACAGTCGAAACAGCAGCCATTTCTATGGCTGATACCATGGCCCAGAATAGTCAAAGAACGAGCACGACGGAAACAGGGCAGATCCCCACGAAGAACTAAGGCCCGGAGACAGACGCTTAGAGAACCTGGCATGAGGAATAGACCAGGTCACTAAGACGCCAAGTCATGTCTGGCCTCAAGAAATGGTTCACTAGAGAGCGTGAAGAAATCGCCTATAAGCTGACCCCGGTATCGACGGAGCACGGGTGCTTTCCAAACATATCTGCATAAGATAACGATAGATTCCGAACGCCAAATGTGTCATGTGCGGCACAAGCGAGGAGGATGACATGACCCGCACAATTATTCTATGCCCAGAATTCAAAGACGTACGGCAAGACTCACCCGTAATGGCGTCTCCAGACGTGACGGTGACAAACTTAGTCACCGCTATGCTTGAGAATAAGTGCAAATAGGTAGCAGGATATCAGGTTGGTTGAGCGTTTAATAAGAGTAAAAACAAGCTGAAAATGCAACGAGCTGCAAGGATAAGCGGACAAAGAGATGGAATGGCGGCTGAAAACCAACGCGCATAGAAGAATCTCAATTTTCAGCGAAGTAAAGCCAACATAGTTTCAATAGAGACGGTTGTAACATATATTTAATAGGAAGTAGTACACTATCACCGCTTTTGAAACACGGGGTGGTCCAAGACTTCGAGCGTAAGCAGCTTAAGCCATTTACAAATATACTTTAAGAATTTTAACCCATTCTAGCGCTCTTTGCTTGCAGTACAAAGTAGAGTACACGGATTAGTCAACACGTTGGTATTCGCCTTATAGCCACGCAAAAACCTCAGCTCCACACATCCGCCACCCTACATATGTAAATTAAGTGTTGCATTAAAATACACACGTTAATTTTCTTCTCCAGTAGGTTTATCGCTCTAGTATGTCTAATTAATTCTTGTTTTGCAGGTTTCAACGCTGGTTTAGCAATCGCATTTTGTATCATATTAAGAAAATGCAATCATTTGTAAATTGTATTCAAATATAATTTACTAGCATTTTTCGCATACTATTATTCCTCTTACCCTGTAGAACGCCAGCAGACGGGCGGAAAAAAGCAAAAAGAAGCAAATACAACATTTCATGAATAGCTATTTCGTTTGTAGCTAAGCGGCTTTTCACGAATTCATGTGCCCCGGGAGACACACTTACCATAGGAACAACACTGTAGACGATTACTGTACAAAATATGCTTTAGGTTGTAATGTGCTTGGATTGCGCTTTGAGCGCTGAATATTTGACAGAATATTTTTGCGCTGAATATTTGACTGAATATTTTTGCTTCGACGAGATTGCTCTGATCGGGGCTGGCCGGGTCGGGGCATATCGACGACGCCCACGGCGGCGGATCGTAAGGGTCGCCGTAAGTGGTCGCCGACGCCCTACGAACACCGCATCTGTGGACTGCTGTGGTACCTATGTGTTTATCGGCGCTCCATCGGCCTATCAACCTCGTGTATGTACAATCGCCTTCAGAACGCGATATTGTCAATAAGTTTCTATGCGGTTGAGGGAGCAAGGACAGCATAAATGCTTCACCACTCACAATCTCACCCCCAGTCACCTCATCGCTACCCACACCGCCGGGGAGACCTGCTCTTCTCACTAGCCCTCGTCGGCTAGGCTGCGGGCTAGTAGTAGAAGGCCGAACTCCGGGCACAGCATGAAGTGGAAGCGGGACTTCTACTTCCACCGAGACCACCGCTATGGTACTCCGTCACGGCGCATCGTCGTCTCTTTGCCCTCTGCGTCACTTGCCTTCCATCTCCAGCTCCCTTTTTTCCCGCTGTTGCCAAGACGGCGACGAGCCGCAGAGATTTTCAGACGTTAGGCGCATGACACTCTTTACCGTGGCAGTCGTGGCGGCGGCAGTGGCGGCAAATGAAGCAAAGCGACGAACGCAGTTTCTGCTAAAGAAAAAGGGATCGGGAAAAGGATGAGAGCAGCTTTAGTGGGCGGGTGAACGGCTGGTTGTATATCTCGCTATTTCGCTCTCTCTCTCTCTCCCTGTGTCTGGGCAGGAATTGGAACTGCAAGTCCTGGAGAAGGTTAAAGAATGTTCTCGGGAGGATGACTTGACCTTCTCGCCGGCACCACGACGGGAAAGAAACGTGGACAGACGGAAGGAGAAGGCAGGCGGCGGCGGCGGCTGCCGCGGCAGACAGACACATGGAGAGATGAACGGAAGCCAGCCAAGCCAACCAAGCATCGAGGCAGTCGGCCATGCTGTCGTTACAATTGCCAATCTCTCCTCAAAGGGCCACCCTTAGGGCCGGCCACCAGGAGGAGCGGAAAAGTGGCGCCGTTAAAATCAGCCTCAAGCGGCTTCAAACGCTCTTCGTCTTGATCTTCGTCTTGTTTCTCCCCATCTACCTCTTCTTATTCTTCCTCTCGCTCTATCTTCGTCATCATTAACATTGTCATCGTCATCACCACCACCAGCATCATTGTTCACCCCCGGACGACTGCGTTGGCGCTGAGAGCAAAGGCAAATCAGCCTCTTGCAGCCGCTGCTGCTGCCGCTACCACCTCTGTGATAAGTTCTACTTCATGTCTTCACGACGCCCCCAGCGCCCCGCCGCTGCTGGGGCCGGCTTACACGGGCGTACTGCGAGCCCCCCTCAGACCTGTTGTTACTGCTACGTACGTCGTTTCTATCCTCTTCTTGATCGCCATTCCTTGATCGGACTGACCTTGTGTCAGAATAGGGTCGAGTGGCGGAGAAGACGCCAGGCGACGAAAACCAACTACAAAAGCAAGGTACGTCCAGACAGACGTGTTGTCGTTGTTGTTGGTGTTATCGTTGTTGGTGTTGTCGTCGTCGATGTAGTAGCAGTAGAAATAGTAGAAACAGAAGGTGCAGTAACAGTGGAAAGAACTGTAGTAGTAGTAGTAGTAGTTGTTGTGGTTGTTGTAAAAGTAGCGGTTGTTGTTGTTGATGTAAAAGGGCGATACAGAAGTAGGAGAAGCAGAGAAAAAACGGAAAACAACAAGGTAGGGCCGGCTGTCAGTTGGGTAAGCAGGAGCGCCGCTCCTCCCTCCCCCTTCAAGGAGGATTAGGCAACGGTATGTTGGGAGATCTGTTGTTGAGAGTAGTGGCCAACGAATAAAATACCAACCGACCAACGACCGAGCCCTCAAGTCAATATACAGAGGGTTACGCCTTGCGGTACGACTGGCCAGCGGCCTCCCTATTTAGAGGAGCGGGGGGAGGGACTGCTTGTATTTGGCCAAGGAGGACGGGGCAGGCGTCGTCTAGTGTCAGTTATTTGGTCAGTAGTAATAATAATAACCTAACAGTTAGTAGGTTTCAACAAGCAAGATCCCGTATAGCCTTTTTATTAGCGTGACTTCGCCTACTCCCGTTTACTACCGGTGTTGCGTGCTGTATTGGCCGTCTATATTTGAACTTTTTTCTATCTACGAGTCCGTTTTGTTTGTCTGCTTCTCTAGTGAGTTGCTGTAAGCTCCTGCTGTAAAGTAGCACAATTAATATTAAACACAAATATACACATACATATATGTATGTCGACCTTGGGGCTAAGGGTATGCTTTTTGAGCAGTAGCAACGTAAATCGCCCACAAATCGACTATATATATAGTCGGTCAGGCAATGTTTTGTATAGGCAATTTACTTCTTTAATTGAACTTCATGCCGTTGTTATTTTTGACTCCACGCTAAATATATAAATGCGTTAACTGTGCACAGGGATGACGTGTGATGCACAATTTTGCAACCACTTTAATCACGTGTGACCAATTAAAGTCGTTAAACAAATAGACAACGCCTGCCAAGCATGGTAAGGCTTACAGGCTAAACGCAACCGGACAACTGTAATCAGAGTCCATACAGAGGGGGCATAGAGGTGCCCCGGAGGTTAGTTTTTGAAATGCTAGAGGTGTAGAAAGAAAGAAAGACCGATTAAATGACAAGGACTGTTTGATTGTGAGCAAACGGTTCGATCCTAATTTCAACGTATATGGCTCACGCACGCAAAGATAAGCTATTCTCCTCAGTGCCGCCTGCTGCTAGAGAAGATGTAAGCGCGCTGACTTTGTCCTCCTTGTAAGAAACATTAATGGTTATGTGCGTTACAATCAGATTGCAGTAAACGATTGCGCTTGGTGTAACGCGAAGACCCACGCTGCGGTCGGGAAGCGTACATTAATAAAATATTACTATTAATAAAAACAGCGTATATATATTAGGCTACTACCCTGTCAGACCATAAATGCTTAATCATATTTAGGTTAAATTGTCGGTAAAGACATTGCAAATCCGCCTCACATGAGTCACAGAACGCTTGATTCCTGTAAAGCAAGACCCTTGACATAGCATGAACTATGGCCATCTATATTCTAGGAAAACACCTTAATTGCAATTTAATTGTTTCAACCTTTGATTGAGTCCTTAATGGAGATGAAAAGGCGATCTAGGATTGAATATTGCGATGGTAATGTGGATAGTAGGCTATCTGAAATTGAAGAAAACATATTTGATTAAGAACATACACAAATGCAAAAGCCGTACAACAATGACGTCTATACTGCATCGCCTCTTTCTAAAATCATGTTCTCGAGAATTAGTAAGCAGGGGATAATATATAAAATACCCGACAAAATTTGATGAATTACCAGAGTCAGTCTGTGTCGTTTGTCATGGGTACCCATGACAACGACACATACTGAAACTTTTCAATCGAGAGTGGAGCATTTTTAATACGACACTACTAGAGGCTTGACTTTACTAGCTCTGTGCCGAGATATGCTACAGCCTCCGCAGGGAACAATTCTAAGAAGCTCACGAACGCTGCCCATTAAAGTAATATAGCGGGATAAATATAAAAGTGATACAAGAATGTTAAAGCTAAACTAGACATTAAAAATAACTCTAAAGGCACGTACAGGATAACTACATGATGACTTTTAAGTAATCTT
>QVRM01001690.1:0-30000 GCA_003439945.1 Dermanyssus gallinae
TCGAAGACGTTTTAAATCAAATCGTTCATTACCCTCCCACAGAGCAGGTGTAGTAGAATCCTGGACCTGACATGAACATGCACAGTGCGCGCATAAGTACGTAACTATTCAGAAACTAGTGACTTGAGGTAGGAAAACTATGTTCAAAATAGCGATCCCTAAATAGCAGGTATGAATGTATTTATATTATCAATGCATCTACTTCTTACACACGTAAGATTTTAAGCGAAAACAAAACTGGTAGATAGTGACTCTACTTTAGTGCACACCCTGCGAGGCCCGCCGCTAAGAGCGCATTTCATAAAACAGTCTCTTTTTTGTGAAAAAGATGACCCCGGCATGCCGGACGGTGTATCGAACGACATCGTTGCCTAGAGTAATTATTAAATGGGACATTTTTGGCCAACGCTTTAATACTACAGGCGGCTTGGTAATCTGACATGACCCGTAAACCCAAATCGATAGTATATATATATATATTATATATTATATATATATATATATATATAATATATATATATATATATATATGTATACATATATACATATACAGGGTGTTTGGAATTTTTTTTTATAATTGATAGTAAGGACTGTAGAGCTCGTTAAATCAAATATTTTTTTGCAATGGAACATGGTCTATAGAAGTCTTGTTTCGAATGAGAGTTAAATTACTACAATGTGTGACACACCTGAGCTCTGATGAGGCAACCCTTGGATCCTCCATCACGACAAACGCACCGGCGCACACACCGTTACTGATTTCGGATTATTTATGGAAAATCCTATTTCTATATTTCTGCAACCTCTCTATTCGCCGTGCATGGCGCTTTTTCTTACGGAGGGCCAGAAACAAAATGCATAATGCACACCCTTTGGTCTGGGTAGTGTGGGGCTCTCAACCCACAAAAACTTGATGATTTTCTAATGTACATGACCGGGATATTTGTGGTATTGCTTCAGTGCATGGTTCTTTGCGACTTTTCTTGTTGTCATAAATAAAAAATATTGAAGGACAACGCTTCGACACTTTAGATGAGATAAAAAATCGCATTCCGAATGACGCCTTTAAAAGATGCGAAAGAAAGTGGTACAAGTCCATTGCAGCGGGCAAGGACTATTTTGAAAGAGACAAACACACGTTGGAAATTAAATACACTATTTGTTTTATCAATTTGTGTCCAAACTTTTTAATCCGTTTTTATGGGCAGATACGGGCAGAATATCATGGGTTCCGGCCTTAGGCACGATCCACTCTATAGCAGGCCACTATAAAGGCTGAGGCCAAGCAGGCGGACGCATAACGTTTGGGCTTCTAAGACTTAGCCGTTAGGAGTTAAACGGCGCAACACTACGCATTTTAATCCTAGAGACCGACCTAAGGTTGCCACAGGAGTATTTAGGCTTTTTCCGGAAAGTTTCAAAAATGCATAATGCACATGCCTCACTAGCAGATTGCGTAACTTTCAAACCCACTAAACCCAGATCCCTCCCCATCCTCCCAGGATCGGTAACACCTGACACTTTCTTCGAAGTCGTGGGAGGCGACCCTGCCATTTATTTCTGAGTCAATTATGTGTTCCCCTATCTTTCTGCGTATTACATGCATCCAGATAGGGGGCTTATGCGAAGACATACACCGTCCTAAATGAATCCCTTGAGGCCTGCCTAGAGCTTAAGGGCCTGGCTGCACTTTCCCTCCCACCTTCCCCGTCGTCTGGTCCTCGACTACTCTTCTGAGGCCTGCCGCGTAAACCTTTCCCGCCTAGCGGTCTCTTTGGCTGTCTAGAGCGTTAGAATGGCGCGTCGAACAATTCCGTCGCTCCTTTCGGTTCGCTCCTTTCCGTGAGGCCATCGACTAGCTAATCACCTCTATGACGGGGAGGCCGTGCACCTTGCTTTCCAACAAGGCTCGCAGTATAGGACAGTGTGTTGCATGCCTTGCGCCTCCCCAGATTTGCATGGCCACAGGTATTATTGGTGGCCTTTCTTATCTTAAAAATGTAGCCCTGGAACTGACTGGTCAAAACCTGAGTTGTACAGTAGCTCAACTTCCCATATTGGCAGTCATACCAAGTTTTGAGGTTAATTATTAGGCTCTTGGTCCAGCTCCCCCTGGTCACGCCAGGCGTAGCCTGCGCCCATTGTAGTGCTTCTGTCCCTGTCGAGATCCAGATTTTCCTTCAGAAATATATTGTTTCTCTTTCCCGCGAAAAGGTCCCATGGCAGCATTTAGCCAAAACCAATAAGGCTTCGGTTGAGACCGTCCGGTACGCCCGGCTAACTCTGATTGCTAGTGTCCGTTGAGCCGACCTTTGTACAATTTTATTTTTCGCCGTCCGTATGCCATGTCCGGCCAGACGGCGCCGCGTAGAAGGACGGTGATTCGAAAACCGAAGCTAGCAGTCGGGTTTTCTCCTGATGCACCCCCAATTCTTGGCATAATCTGTGCCATGTTTAACGTGGTCCGCTGGGGCCTTTGCCGCGAGATGTTTATCATGTGCCGCTCCGGTAAACCCCGTGTCGAGGTCACCTGAAGGACTTCGCCTGTTCTTTAATTTTCTGTCAGGAGGACCGCTAATCATAAGGCGGACTCCTTTTGTCTCGTCTGGGCTGTCAGATACAGCGCCTCGCGCTTATGCGGTGCAAGCGTCCAGACGAGTGCAGCCCATCTACTTCGCAACCATCGATAAAGCTTCTTTGCCCGTCTCCTGTAGGGTCGCTCCGGCCCGCGCCGTGACTATCGGGACCAGGTGATCCGCGTAGGTCAAGAGGCCTTTCTAGGTAATTGCTGATGTCCAATACCCCATTGAGTCCAAAAACTAGAGGACGGGTCCCAGAATCGAACCTTGTAGACTTCGTTCATCCAGGTAGAATATAATTATTCGACCGAGGTTTGTAGGCATTGGTTTTCTCTTCAGCGCGAGTACAACTATTTTCTATTTAATCGTGTTGAAGGCATTTTATCATCCAAGAGTATTAAAAACTTCCGGTTTCGACTTCCTCGTTCAACCTATTGGCCAGAACAATCCCTAGGGTTTTCCTCAAGGTTTCGAGGAGGCAGATGGGCCTATAGGCCGAGGAACCTATCCTTTTTCCATGTCTAGGAATAAGGACAAAACTTGTCTTCGTTTATAGCCGTTGATTGTCCGCACGATTTTTGTCCGTTGGCGTTTGGGGCTTTGGGAGCTACAGGCCATCTAATATTCAAGCTGATTCAGCGTGGGTAAAAGCCTTAACCTTTCGACTGGAGGCTCGAGAGCATCCAAATTCTAAGTTCAATGTTGCTCGACATTCAACTAATTAATGCAGCACCTGTTTGGGACACATTGTTGAACTTGGCCGATCCTGGATTAAAAAACCCGAAACCACACGTTCCTGTGGAGACAGTTATTCACTCCAAAGTGCTAACATAGCAAAGCTAAATAAACATAATTTTATATCGTATAAATAGTAATGTAGAAGACTCCTACCAAAACGAAATATACAAATTGTATGTTCAAAACCATTGAGAGTAGCTAGTGGTAACTCTGCAATATATCTATGAGACATCGCAGTGCTTCCAGGCAGGCCACCTTCCTTATGGCATAGAAAAACCACAAACAACATTCCTATTCCAAGAAACTAACGCTAACGACAAACCCTTTTAAAGCCCTTGCCTTTAAAAACTTTAAATTATCATGAACAACCAGCCTTCAGAATCTTGCGGAGTAAAACGCAGAGGTGTCGATCTTCTTGGCGTGGCTGATGACCTCGTCGTCACCGCCTGTACCACCTACCTGCAAGTAAGGCACTTACCATTACTCCAGTTTAGATGCAGACAGTAAGGCCCTCCTGGCTCCGTGAACAAGGCTAACTGCTTTGGTGAGGCAAAAATGCTGTCTTGCCTTCTATCTCCGACTTAGTGACCAAGACAACTCAACATTGAAGCACCCAACTCAACATCGAGGTACCCAACGGACAACCATAATGTCCACGGCCAATGACTTCGCGCGTCTCATGCTCAATACCTATGGGCCCCACCATGCGAGACAGCGCATCATGGTGTTCGCTGTTCGGGGCTTCGGCATGGTCCATAACGGAAGGCGTTTACAACAGCCAGCATTAGAACAGCTGCGCCGGGCCAAATTGCTCTCGGATTGCTTACCTGGAATCTGAAGGTTAGAGCGCCATCGCCTGTAAACCCCTGCGAAAACAAGAAGAAGACGAACGTCGGCGAATTGTGTACCGGTGGCAGCTAAAATGGATCTACCTAGGGGAAGGAGCACCAAATGCTACAGTTTCTGCAAGCTGGCTAGCCCGGCCGGGGAAATAACTTTCTTTTTTTACTACCTGGGTATTAACAGGCCACGGCGAGTTTCAGACATACCTGTGTACGATACTGCTTCCACTAGGGTGATGGACTTAAGGACGCTCCAAACATACAATACTGACCAATGAGTTATTTGGCCTGCGCAAAACAGTGCGCCTCTGTGACGCGTTTAATGAGGACAACGAACCCGGATTCGAACCACAAACTCGATAATGAATGAACTCAAATGTAATATCGGCTAGATAATTACGCGCACGGCGTGTCTCAGTGTGCCCCTGGAGGAATGGAAGAATCCTGCGAAGAGTAGGCTCGCACTACCCGACTGCTAGTGCGCAAGCGGTCTCCACGACTGTTTTTTAGCAGTTTGGGGCCCCACAATATCGGCGCATATTGGCAAACGCATTTTCCAGTTAATTCATAGAAAATAAAACTTACAAGATCTTTAAAAGGTCTTACCACTCGTACATTAAAACAAAAGCCATAAATTAACATTTCTCGGCCGTATGCTAAATTAAAACATTTTTTTTAAACAGGAACATCATCTTTTCGAAGGTCGGCCGAGTAGGTGGAGAAAAGCATGCGCGCAATAAGGCTGCAACGAGCCTTCGTGGAGACAGATGGAGCGGTTGTTGTGGCGGATCTAGTGAGTTGCTACTTCAATACTTCAATAAGTTAAATGAGTAGCGGTACTGGTAGAGTGCAACTGCATCAGACGACGATAAACTAGTAAGTAGTACTCGAGGCACAGAAACAATGGTCGAGCGAAAAAAGAACGTAGGGGAGGCGAAACGTGCAAATGTCGACAAAAAATAATTGCAAACGACAGAAATTGTCTGCAAAGGTCAGAAGATGACGTCTGCCCGGCACGGGATGTCAGCGGCGACGAAACTACTTGGGCGTACTACGCCGGCAGCAAAGGGCAGTGGGTTTAATAAACGATCTTTCCGGACAACAATTTAACGTCTGAGATAATGCAATGTATGCGACTGCGGTGTGACAACGTACGAAAGGTATAATTTGCTAGGTATTCTGGTAGCAGCATTAGCATAAACCTCGCTCTCGAAGGGTAAGCTAAGGGAGCAAGGAGAGCATTTTGTGCGTTCAGAGAAAAATGATAAATCGGGTATTGGATTGTAACAACCTCGTTTGAAAGTTTTGGCCGCCAATAGATAACCAGCATGAGCGGTGCCAGTGGGCGCCTGCAGTGAATATTGGAAATACGTCCAGGGAGACGCGACATCACTTCGTGGACGTAGATACTCTTTATAGATAAAACCAGGCAATTACGTACATGGGGCACATATCGTCACAAAATAAACCAACTAATCGACATCGCAGTACCGACCCAGAAGGGCGAGAAAGCGTGAGCGGCATACAGATATATCCCAAAGTTGCATTTTCCGAACAATCAACGCGAAGTAGAGCAGCATAGATATCTTGATGCGATGACGGACGGGTAGTGGTAAATACCAAGAAGTGGGTCCATATTGCGGAACAGAGGTAAAACATCGAAAAGAAAAACGCACGTTGGACTAAAATTTCAGCACCCTTAGACGTAAAAAGTAGTTAGCGCAGGTTACGCTGCAAAATTGGAAAGAATCTCTGTCAGTAAGAGAGACGTGTAATATTACCAGCATACTAGTATTTCATATAATAATAATAATAATAATAATAATAATAATAATAATAATAATAATAATAATAATAATAATAATAATAAGAAATATTAGTAACCGTATTGTAACTAATGACAGTAAAAGAGAGAACAAAAAGATTTGGTGCAGACCGCGATGTGCGCTCTGTTCACGCAACCCTAAGAAAGAATAGGGGTTGAAGTAGCATTACAGATTGGTTCCAGCTTCTCGCCTCTTTCTAAGGCCATTTAGGTGAGATGTTTTTAGTGGGTATTATGCCAACAATATCAGCATAAGTCCCACACTACCCGCTTTGGGTGTGCGTAGAAACATTTTTCCCTCTCACCAAAAAAAAGTAAGAGAGAGAACAATACAATGTATTGACTTAGATTGATTAACTTATTGAAGCATGTACATAATAATGGAATTAAAACAAGACGTTCTGGTAAACCTAAAACCGTTTATACTGGAGGTCAAATGTTGGTGTCAACTCTAACAACGTTTTGAATATGTAGAAAGCTCTGTCTTTTGTATGCACCCAGTGCGATCCTGGGAATCTCTCGAGCAGTCGGCATGGCTGAGTAACATTTGACGGGTGTTTGATACAGTGTCTAGTCACCAGACACTTGCTCTTTTTCCTCTCTCCACGCACGTTGCTTAATCTAACTCAAGAAAATGTTTTCGACCTCTTTTTTCTAACTATTTTCGCCTCCGGTAATAAAGTGTATTAACCAGAAGAAACGTTCATAAGAGTTCACACATATTACTTCAAATATATAGAAATATTAGTGATGATAGTGAATGCCACCTCTGACCATTTATATGTATCATTCATGTATATTTCGTATGATTGGTGAAGAGAATATGGCTGGCATACGCACCGTCGGAGATCTTGATGTCGCTTTGAGAAATTCTTATAAATTTAGGCGACATCAGAGATAAGTTGCCAAATATACATCTGTGTTTGGTAGGCTGCGGCAGCGATCTCTAATCGGATAGACACCCTTATTTAATTGTATATATATAGCAGCAGCATCATCAAGCACAATAATTCTTGTTGCGACAAGGCGTGTGTACTAGTTGGCAATACGACCCCCTAATCCAGACGTTATACGATTGTACACACAAGTAGACAAGTGACACATCTTGTTGTCGAAAGATTTTTTGTAGATTTGGTGAAGAGAAGCTTTTTCCCATAGTATAAATAATTAACAATTAAGAACATACCCCCAAATTTGCATGGCAGAAAAACATATTGTTGACATATTGTATTGTTGACAATTTGTGCTCTTCTCTGCACAAATTCCGTCAGGATAGGCTCTTTATTTGCTACTCATTTTTGTCATTGACTGGTGGTCAAGGGTGGCGGAGCTTTTGAGCACAACAATTCCACGACCTCTGGAGGCATAGGGACTCCAGCTGCATCGAGGCTTTTTTGACAACGCATATCTTACACTCAAGCCACGTTGAAGAATGGAAAGCAGCGGAATGCAGGATACTGATGCAGTACGTGGTCACACCAACACGTCGTCATTATCCCGAAGTCATTATCGCCAAGCAAACCATCATAGCAAACGGCCATCGTGAAGGCGAAGGCAACGAAGAAGCGCTGGACCTGTTGTTCACTAAAGTAAAGAGAAGCGCAACGCGGGTGCCATCATGTCACAGATACTCAAATATAAAGTGTGAGTGACGGAGGCAACTCTGGCATGAAGGAAGCAACTTGATTGTCAAGCAGCATATGAGAAATGCAAGTGATCAAAGTATTGGCTAGTGTTTCCATAATACGTATAGCCGCAAGGCAATTACCGCAGACAGATGGCACACTGTAGCAGCAACAGCACAATGCTTAATCAGATTCTCAATCAAGGAGGAAGAAATTACTGTTACCTGAGCGATATTCGATCCTACGCATGACAGGGCTCCGAGTTTTCATACCGATACGTTAGCCGCACAAGCCATTCTAGGGGACTATCTAGGGGGATCGAATTTTTGTTGGGCTATGCCTATTGAGAAGAAAGAGACGATAAACCTCGCCGCGGAGAGGCAGCGACCATGAAACACAAAGACTGTTGGGGAAATTCTAGGTAAATCAACATTTCCGCTTATCAGCTACCCACCATTGCCTTCCAGGAACAGTAGAAGCGACTGCGCATTAAACTGCAACTGAAGCAAACCATACCGCATACCAGGAAAGCAAAACTTGAATTATTGGGGATGTTAGAGCCTAAAGTATGCGTAGTCACCTTTTCGGTAGGGTGAACTCACAGTCGTATTCAACTTGTAATAATATTTACTTATTAGATGCATGCAGAAATAACAGCATTATTGTCAAGCAGCATATGAGAAATGCGATTCGTATCAAAGTATTGGATGGTGTTTTCTTGATATAAATAGACGCGAGAAATTTACCGCAAACTGCTCTTACAAATAAACATATTCCACCGTCAGAATAGCTGTTTATCTTTTCTTATCATGCAATGTTTACGCATAACACAGACACAAGTGTAAATACAATTTGACATGTTTGTCTTTATTTATAATACGGATCACTTCGTTATATATATATATATATATATATATACGGAACAGCTAAGCGATACAATCAATATTAATATTATCGTTAATATAATTAAGTGGTCAAACTTTATTTTGACGCCCCATCCTAATAGCTAATCCCATTCTAACGGGTTTCATCTTGCTATTCTGTTCCTAGTTGGTTTTTGCCGTTTGCCTACCATAAGATCGCTTTTCTTTTTCTGCTAAGCTAAGCGTTTTAGCTAACGAGTATTTACACTATATATATATATATATATATATATATATATATATATATATATATATATATATATATATATATATATATATATATATTGGTATACGTACACGCTTATATGCATATATACATGAACAGTTTCAGCAGGCTAGGCGGAACGGTCCGCATCTCGAAAGGCATTCATTCGCCTATCATCCTATCACTATCTCTTCAGCATTCATCATTGTGACATTAATGAGCGACGAAAAAGTTAGCGGCGACTAGCTGATAGCTAAATAGGATGCTGATAGATGTTTGTTGATGGACGCTTCTCTCAGCCTTTCTTCTCTCGGTATAGCGGTGTTATTGCCGTAGGCTGGCCAGGACAATAAGAACTACTGTCATGTCCGACAGCCGTGCAGACTGGTCTCTTGTTGCTGTTGCTGCAGCTGCGACTGCTTCTGCTGGAGTATAGTCGCCCTATTTGGATAGGACGAGTTGTCCTTGTTCGGCCTGTGTGGCGGGGTTGTTCTGTCTATTCCCCCTGATGATGACCGTAGCGGTGAACAGCGGTGGTCTGCTGTTTTTTACTGCCTGTTCGGAGCGTACCAAACTGGTCCCGTCCGCCTCAACCTGTCGTTTCAACCCGACTCAACAGTGTCGACACACTCAAACTAACTCGGAAGACATATTGAACGCGCATCTTTCCCCCCTAGTTTACCTGAGATATGTGAAGAACATATACGTATGTGGCTGTATATATATATATATATATGTCCAATGAGAAGCTTAACCAATAGATCACATGGACATTTATCTCTTTGAAGTAGCTACTTTCTGTACACACTAGACCAGCATCTTTATTACAAGGTCCACTACGTTGATCGTTATCATCTGCTGCTAGCCTCTAGCTCTGTCATCACTAGCTCCGACACGATTATTTCTATAATCGTATCGGTGTTTTTATTATTGTACAATCTCAATCAATATATATAAGCGGCAATACCGCCCAAATTAATCTTCATTGCTTACAGACAACGTGAGTCTATTGCAGAAGTTTCCGAGCATGACTATCTAGTATCTACGTACACTGACGAGGCTTAGCACAAGTGATTCTTGATGCAGCGCAACTCTACCGTTTGTCGAGAGCCAACTGTGGCCATGCGTCACTTGTTAATCACTGGAAATATCGTCGTCATTTATCATACGCCCGTATCCTTGCCTTGACTGTAATCCGTCTCATACAGCGACTGTTACCTACCCCCTAATACGACTACTAATTCGATTTCTAGCTCTACAACTATTTCTACAAGGATCGGTGGTCTGTCTGCGAGAGTACTCATGCTAGGGCCGCTTTGTGGCACTTCGTTAGAAGTAGGACTTTCAAAGACAATACGAATCGATTTGTTATGGTATTCGTTTTCCTCTGTACAAGCCTTGGCGGGCCATTCATCTGTCGAGAGTTACTCGCGAACTTGCGGTAGATATATGTATATATATATATATATATATATATATATAGATATATATATATATATATATATATATATATATATATATATATATATATATATATATATATATATATATATCAATGTATTGTTCTGGTTATGTGAAGGTAACATCAGCCATTACCGTGTGCACAGCCGGTTTATATACAAGCATCGAGGAGCTGATGTCCCTTCAGCAAGAGATCAGCCATAGCTGGAGCGGTCCACAAAGAAGGAGCATTCGATGATGCATGTGCTCTTGTCAAGCACGCAATCGTACAAGTTGCGACTGGTCGTGGATGGGCAAAGTGTGAAGTAAATACAACTGTGGTCGGCTTTCCATTAGGTCGTTCGCACTATTACGCACAGCAGGTTGAATCGTGTTCCAAGCCATGGTGTCGTAAGAGTGCATGTGTGTGTTTGGTCTTGACGTTCACCATTCTTCTTCTACGCACACTTGTCGTGTGCGCGTCACTAGATCGTCTGAATGAGGTAAAAAAAATCCCACTTGTGCAATTTGCTTGCACTTATGTCCACTAGTAGCGTTTTCCCCGCCAACTGTAAAACTAAGTCAGACACCTCCGCTTGCTCACCGCTTGAGCGGGTAGATAAGGTGAACATGCTTTTTTTCTGGCAGATAAGGTGAACATGCTTTGTTCTGGAAGATAAGGTGAACATGTTTGTTCCTGGAAGATAAGATGAGCATGCTCCTTCTGCTTTGCACAGCTGTATGCGTGTATTGCCCTCTTGAACCGGAGGGCTGTACGAATGATGGATCGTGTCCGCCATCCAAATTCGCCGCCCCACATGTGATGCGGCGGCAGCGGCGTCACGGGCGGGGGTAACGAGAATGGTGGAGGCGGCGACGTCACCGGCGGGGGTAACGAGAATAGTGGCGGAGGAGGATCAACGACAGCAACGACAAGCGGTTTGCTAACGCGGCAGTAACGTTAGTCTGGAACCTGTAGACATTCGCCGACACTCACAAGCTGAGACCTTGCGACCTAAGGTAGCAGGCAAATAGCCTTGGCTGACCACTCTACTGCAGCTTGTATGTACTGAGGGTATGGTCGAAGATGAACGCCATAGCACCAGCGACTCCGGAAGCTAGCGAGCGATCGAGCCAACGAGAAAGAGAGAGCTGGGGGGGGGGTGGGGGGTGTCGGTGTAGCTTAGTGGCATCCGCAGCTGGCAGCAACCATATCGTCGTACTGTTTCAGAATCACGTTCTCGCTGTCGTCGTAGTAAAGCAGGCTGATCGAGTAGAGCTTGTTGGGTACACAACAGGGCTTGCCGACGCCTTCGGTCAGGCCGAGTTCGTTGACAATACTCTGCACCGTCGCGTGATTCGTCGGCCACTGGTTCTGTCCGAGCGGGAACGAACACGAGCCCTATAGTTCATACACAAGCAGCAGACAACACAAGCAGCAGCAGCACCATCGCCAGTGCGCACGACACCGGTTAGTATGCAAACACGACTGTACACAATCGAATAGTAGCAGTGGAGACAACTAGCACCTACTTATATATTAGAAATGGTAGTAGTAGTAGTAGAGAATTCTAACCAAAGAATTCTCTGCTACCACTACTACTAGTAATACTACTACTTCTAATATAGTAGTAACTAATTCTAACTACTAAATATCTAATTAAGATAACCAGATAATTAATGGTTAAAATAGTAGTAGAGAATTTTAGCATCTACTTATATACTACTAGTTTGGAATAGGGTGGGCAAGGGGGGGGGGCGCAACCCGAGAAAGGCACACGGAACACACCACAGGTTCGGTTCTGAGCCAGAATCGTGTGCGTCAGACCGGGATCGAACCTGAACCCGACAACTCATGGCACGGGCCAGTCCCCAGTAATTTTCCCATTTTTCCCACAATCCCCATTCGGACGACGAGACGCATGGACAATTTTGGTTTTATTGTGCCTTTGAGTCGTTGACTTTCAAATTCACATCGCAACCATGCAACGACATTTTGTAGGAAAGCTGCAGAAACTCACACCATTTGGTTTAAAATCTGGCCACATATTTCGACGTATCGAAAGGTTTTCAGCCCATTTATGCCTGCATGCCATATGTGCAAAGCTATTCCTAATGCGAATTCTCTGGACGGGTCGCAACGTAATCATTTTTCGCTCTTCTGCTCGCACAAGTAGATACAAGTCCTTCCTTGCGCTTGCATCTGTCGAGCCCGGTGGTGGCGTGGTGGGTGCATTCGCGTGCGCTTTGCGACCGGAGGAGACACAAGGGTGTACGGGTTCGATCCCCGCGAGCGGTTCCGTAGACGTTAAATGTTGGCTGAGAGTCAGCCCGAAATGTCACCGTTGTGCTTGCATCAATTCAGAAAGGGCCTTTGTTGCAATCGTCAATGTGGCTTTTACTTCTACAGTTCTTACAAGAAAGAAAACCAGTCTGGAAACAAATATTTACTTGATATTCGGAATGTATAACTTCCAAAAATCGAGTAAACATTTTTGCCAGACCAATTACAAATGATTTGATCTCTCTCCCTCTCTCTATATATATATGTATATAGATATATATATATATATATATATATATACTCATGAATAATTATATTTCCGACATCGCGAAGCGTCGACATATATATATATATATATATATATATATATATATATATATATATATATATATATATATATATGTGAGTTACTTAGAAAACCAACAGTTTAAGTGCACCATCTCTCGCGTCAGGTAGAGGCGTTGTACCTTCCTATGAAGGACATCGACCTACCTGACGTCGATGTAATCAGGAGTGCGCAACAACATTGCCCTCCAACAATCAGGAGGGCAGTGAACAAATCAAAGAGTCGGGCAGTGTTGAAATCGGGCAGGTCACCATTCGTGGCGGCGGTGGCGGCCACGATAACGGTGGGCAGTAATAATAATAATAATCATCATCATAATAATAATAACAATAATAGTAATACAATGGCGTTCTCGTCCGTAGTGTAAAACTACTTCTAGTCGAATGATCAATTTCGTCTGTTCTCATTGCGTTTGCTAATTAGCGTCACGGACGCTGTTACAAACGCAATGTTACGGCAGCAGCAGCAGCAGTAGCAGCAGACGTCGTGTGCTTTATCGTTCTTCTCTTTTGTGTTGTTGTTGTTGTCGCCGCTTTGCAAGACGTTGTGGGGCAAAGAGAGGACGGGTACATTTGTGCCTTATCTTCGTCAGTCGAATTTGCGCAGGTTTCCTTTTTGCTGTTGTTGCCGCTGTTGCTGCTGTCCGGCGACAGGTGTTCGGTCCGGCGACAGGTGTTCGGTCCGGCGACAGGCCGGTATGAAGGCCGCCATCGTCCTGTTCACGCTTGAATGCGGCTGCGATCCGTGGGAAAAGCGACGACTGCGAAGCTTTGGCATCCATGGCAGCAATAGCAACAGCAGTAGCACCACCACCACCAAAAGTAGCGACTCTCTATAATGAAAGCCGCCATCATTATTACACCTACTCCTTCTACTCTACCCTCTACTGCTAAGATTACAACCCATCATCTTTCTCCCTGCTTTCTGCGTCTACTATTACTTCTACTACTACTACTATATATATACTACTACTAACTACTACTACTACTATTAGTATTACAATCGCCCTCACCCCATTCTACTAGTCCTGCTGCTACTGCAACTTCTCGCGTATATATTCGACATTTGCGCTTTTATAGCGATGGAGTTCTTGTTATTGGCAGACTGCTCGAAAGGCTCGGGTGGGCCCTGTCGCCGGGCCCGGACCGGCACAGTCTTCGTTCATTATGGATCGCCGAGCCTGCACTCATTGCAACACGCACACACACACAAACACACAGATACGCAACAAAACTCGGGGCCTAAGGTGGAAGTGTATATATACATAGGTAAAGACTGCCAGTTTTCTTGCGCTCCCTCTCTTTTTCTTTGTTGTTCGCTTCTCTTATTCTTGCTATGTAATTTCTCTCTCCTCCCCATCCCTCTTCTCTCTCTCCCTCCTCTCTTTGTCCCTCTCTGGATCTTAATGTCTCATTTATTTGCCGGCTTTCGTTGTCCAGCTGGGGTTCGTCGAGGGCATTTCTACATGTGCATGATTTGCTGCTATGGTCAGATAACAAACAGGTCGAGCCTATGCGCGGATGACAACCTATGACCGCCAGCAAAACCAGCAGTATCAGCAGCGGCAGCAGCAGAAAATGGAAATAGTGGAGCCATAACGACCTCATGGAATTTTCATGGAAATAGTAAAGCCATTACGACCTCCTCTTACTGGCTTACTTTGTTTACTAAGGCTATTAAGACTGCTACAACAACAACTACTACCACCACTACTACTACTACTGATATCGGGGGGCGACGATGCCGTTCACTACCCCACCCACGCGTCATGTAGACTACGAGTCTACGGGAGCGGGGTTGGCGAGGTAGTTGTCATCAGCATCATCTGTAACATGTACAACAATATGTTCTCACCGGCAGTCCCCATGTTCACGGCTCCGCGCACCCCAGGCGCTCTCCGCGCATTCCGAGAGCACCTCTCTGGGCTCCACTTGTTTTGACCCTTCCACTATGTTTCGATCTTTCCGTTCTGCCTGTTCTCTTTATGGCCTCCTCTATATTCCCCCTTTTTTGGGTCTCTTTTCTCTCTTTCTCTTTCTTTTTCTCTTGGCGATGGTCATACGTGCCATCAGTCTGTTCCGTTGGTCGACCCCTGGACGGATCATGGATAAAGCTGTTGCAGCGGAAACTACAGATGTAACATAATAACAACAACAACAAAAACAGCAACAACCAATAAAAGGTAGCCACCGAGCCATCTTCCAGCCTCCGACCACGGTGAAGAGGACATTAACCCATCGATTGATGACGATACGAGAGCGAAACTACGCAACGCTGTCGATGCTTCAGTCTTTCCACGTCACTCCTCATTCTCGCGTAGTGGCCGCGATGACAACAACACGACATCTTTCCTCGCCTACTTTCCTCATCAGAGGCTCAGCTCAGACGACGTACCTAACTCAGCATAGTCTATCCTATTCAGGACATGCACACGTCGATTGTCTGTCTTATTCTTCCAGCGATATACACCAAACCCCCGAACAGGGGTAGATGGTCCTGTGTTCGCGCGGGTTGTTTGTTGTTCGTGCGATCTTCTCTCTATCGCCGTCGTAGTCGTTTTCGGGATCATCACTACCACAGGGAGTGGACTGCCGCCACCGTATCGGATTAATCGAAGTAATAGTTCGATGCCGAGGACTATGGGATGCCGCTCTGCGTACGGGGATCAATAGTTGCTGGCCGAGACACTGGTTGCGTCTGCGTACCGCTTCAGATATCCACACGAGTAGGAGGTATTCACTACTAGGTAGAGCTGGTGTAGCGTAACGCGTGTTATTGCGTATATTGTGGGACATACGTACGTGAAATAACAAAACGATGTTTGGACGAGCCAAAACCGGCGGCGCCTAGCTGTTAACAAACGGCTTGATCCTGACTGATTGACCACCATCGCGTTACCCATAGCTAAAATATTACAATGCCGCATTCAGTATACAAACAAAGTCGATATGTGTACAGCTAATCAGCTCAAGAGTGCCAATAGAATTTCCCAGTACGGCGTCGGGTGGTCGTGTGATAGTATTTACGACAAGATCGAGCTTGTCAAAACAAGCCCGAAGTTGCACAGCGGCTGAAATATGCCCAACTCGGACTTAACCTTGAAGCTAACGAAAAATAAAGTTGACGATTCAAAACGGTGAAACTGCCAGAGGGCAAATCTGTTCCATTCTCAAATTTCGCGCAGCATGGAGACTCTGTGGCCTGCCGCTTTGAACAGAACGAACAATGCTGTCCAAGAAATTGCCCACCGAAATTGCCCGCGGAACTGCATGCTCGCAAAAGCCCTTTGGCTACGATTTAACAATGCTGCATTGTATTACTTTTGTGTCGCCAATCCAAATGGAGCAATTATTTCGTTCTGGTATTTGGATACGATTGGATATTGGATAAACTTGCAGTTTTCATGGGCAAACAAACATAATCCTAATTCACTTCAATTGCACCTTTATTTTGTCAAAGGGACGTATTATTTATAATATTTGCACGTCACAAACCGTTACCTAGATTCATAGAACAGTCACTTTTCGCGTGTGCTGACAGTTTTGCCGTTAGCGTTCCGAGCACCACTAACTAAGTGCATATGCGCCACGGAAACGGTTGTTTACATAGTCTGTCGAGGCAACTTGTTTTGACGTGATATTGTGTTACACTCTCCAAAATTGTTTGAGCGAATGTTGAAATAGTCTTACATATTTGATAAGTCTAATATACGATTGTAGGTGCCCTCAACAATCCACTCCGGACAGCAGTAGCCAAATAGGGCCTATCACAATGGAATTACACCTTACCTGGACTAAACAAAGGAACTTCTTTCTCACTTTCAATTGTTTCAATGTGTTTGTTGTTATTGGCCTAAATAGGGCCGCCAAACCTCACAACAAAAGGTATAAATAGGAACAGCCAAGTTATTATAAAGCCTCATGTAAAAATTGTAATCATTAATTATAAAACAACAAAATATGATATTACATATTAGACTAGTTGATCGTACGACTTATGCGATATGAGTGCTAGAATGCACTTCTTGCAACTCGCTACTTTTGCTTACGAAATGCAGCAAGTATATATATAGTATGTGTTTTATTACGCTAATAGGAGTTCATTCCGCGGCGAGCCAGGCGCACTGCATCAATGGAGCGTGGCCCTTTCGACAAAAACAGGAAATTAAATTGAGCCGACTCCCGATTACGGGAAACAAGTTTCTCGCACAAAATGCTGCCAACGACTAAATGTGTGCTTCATTCCAGCGGTAAACTAGTGATACACAAACTAGTGTTGTGCACGCAAGCATGATTCTAGCACCTTACTTTACTTATTTTATGTTTCTTCAATGTATATATATATATATATATATATATATATATATATATATATATATATATATATATATATATATATATATATATATATATATATATATATATATATATATTAATAGTTTCTATCTGGACATGTTGACGCAGCGCGAGATGAGAGATTTACAGAAAGATTGGACAAATAACTGAGCACTTATATCAACTTAAGTATGCTAGATACGCTAAATGCAATCAAGCAGACGTGCTACAGGCGTACTTGAATGGTATATACAGAGACATAAGAAGTGTAAGCTGATGGAATAATGTAAGAAAGAACTACCAACACGTCATTTTACGAGAAGACCGAGGACAATAATTAAATTGTTTACACGCAACGTGACTCGAATGAGGGAATCAAACGCCTTTCTAAACTGCTACTAAAGGCGAACTCCACCCGAAAAGGCAATGCTGTACAGCTCGTATGATACCAAAGGAGTAGCTCACTGTGATCTGTTTCCGGTAACCAAAACCATCGACTGCCGACAACCGCTACTACGGGGCATCTGGTTGGCGGTTGAGAAAAACTGTTGCCTGCAAAAACGTCCAGGGGTGACTTTCTAATATAATAACGCTCAGCCAAACGCATTCAGTTGCGCACCACTACAAATGCTTGAACTTTCCTGGAGATGTTTTGTCATAACCCTTCTTAGTCCAGTCGAAGTCATCACCCTATCTTTATTATCATTATCATAACTTTATTCGGTTTCTTGCCGAAAATGATCTTTGAAACAAACATTCTAAGTACTGTCAAAACCGGCTTGGAGAAATGACTACATATATATATAATATACAAATATAGTATAACTTCAAAAAGCGCTTGCCTTACTACTACTACTACTACTACTACTACTACAAGAAACTTTTTCGGACTGGCCCTCAGTCAAGATTTAACGTTTACGGCACTGTCTTTCACCTTTTACTTCACCCCCACAAATAGAAATGTGCAACGCTGGGGCTCGAACCCGCGCACCTATGTGTCTCCTCCGGTCGCGAGGCGTAGGCGAATGCACCCTCCACGCCACCACCGGGCTCGACCTGCTACTACTGCCACGACTACTACTTCTACTCACCTTGCAATAGTATGCCTGGTAGCCTTTGGGCGAGATGATCCAGGACGACCAGCCAATCTTCTCGAAGTCGACGTATAGGTCATGTCGTGCGCAGGACTCTTGTGGTTCCTGGTGATGTCCTGCTGCCCGATGAGATCCGGTCGAGGCCCCCGAAGCATCGATCACCTCGTACTGGGCTGCCGGCGAGAGCGGCGGCAGCGACCTTCGCGACCGACCATCCGATCCAGCTGAGCAGCAGCAGCATCATCATCACGCATAGAGTACCAACAGTCAAACAATCATTGGTCAAACTGGTCTCTCTCGAAGAAACACTTAAACTCTAATTAACGAACCAGCGTAATTAAACTCGCTAAATCGCCGAAAAAGCGTACCGCACGATAAGTAAGCAACGGATGGGCAGTAACGTATGCATATATAAATATATATATATATATATATATATATATATATATATATATATATATATATGTAGCTACTGTCTATCGCGAAATTGCATGGTCGCCAAAGGCCTTTGGCAAAAATTATGCATTGCATTACCTTGGTGTCGTTAATCTAAACCAAGCAACTATTTAGCTATCGTATTTGGATAGGACGACTGGATATTGGATAAACTTTTAATTTGCTTTGAGAAACAAAAATAGCTTGTAACTTTGCTCACTGGAATGCACCGAGATAAATAGACCAATGTATTGACAAACACTATTTTTCTGTAGACTGATTCAAAGTGTATTTTTACGCGAATGCTAATATATTCCGTGGCGAGCTAGGTCACGGAATAATCCCACTGAGGCAGTTTCATCGCACTGCCTCAATGGGGCGTGGCCACTTCGACAAAAACAGGAAATGAAATTCAGCCGGTTCCCGAGTTCGGAAAACAAGTTTTTCGCAGAAAAAGCTGCCAACAACTAAATGCGTGCTGCACTCCAGTGGTCAAACTCGCGATACACAAATAGATGTTGTGCACGATCCTAACAGCTACTGTTACTTATATCGTATGTTCTCTTGATTGCATATATATATATATATATATATATATATATATATATATATATATGTTCTCTTGATTGCATATATATATATATATATATATATACACATATATACATACATACATATATTAGCGTTTCAATTTTAACGTGTTAACGCAGTGCTACAATAACGTGACGCGAACGAGGCCCTGGGCATCAAACAGCCTTGCTAACTGCTACCAAAGACGAACTTATATATATATACAGACACATAAACCCATTTGTCTCATCAATGCATTGGTGAAAAGAACGAAGGCTGTATGCAAAAGAAGGCTAAGGGACTTTGCCGATGAAAATTATCTTCTTTCGGAGGTCCAATACGGGTTCGGAAAGCGCACGTCCATCCTCACGGCTCTACACAGGGTAGTATCTAACGCCAAAAATGTTCGCTGGGCCACGACAAAGACTAGATCCCAACGTTTGATTTTTCTGCCGGACGTCAATAACTCTTTTGCAGCCTTCCGCTAAAAACCACAATAGACAAAGATAACAAAGGCTGCAGCCAACATCGCCCAGCTTATGGCCAACATTCACAAGCAATAAGGAGCAAAGAGAAGGCTCATGATACAGAGTCCATTGCTCTGCTAATGCCCCAGCCTGGCCCACGCATGCGAGACCTCGACACAGAGTAACCAGAACCTACTTGGAAAAAGCGTAGCGTTTCCCTGCATTGAGGATCATACACAGACGTACACAGGATACCTAAATGCTGATGCGTGCAGGCAAGTATGGGATAACCCACTGCTTGGAAAGGAGGAAGTCGGAAGAGAAACGCAGGCCCAATGGCAGGCGAAATAGGACGGGATCCCAAACAGCGAAACGACTAACCGCGGGTAGGCTGCAATGCCATGGCCGTTACAATGCATTCAGCCTTGTAAAAAAATTATATATATATATATATATATATATATATATATATATATATATATATATATATTATTATATATCACCTCTACGTATATCTATATATCTGTCTCTATCTATCTATATCTATATCTCTATATCTTATCCTCTCTCTCTCTATATCTATCTACCTCTCCGTCCTCTTTCTCTATATCTCTCTCTCTATATATCTCTCTCTCTACCTATCCGTACCCTCTTTCTCTGTCTCTCTCTCTCTATCTCTCTCTCTCTCTCTGTATCTCTCTCTCTCTTCTTCTCTTCTCTCTCTCCTCTCTCCTCTATCCTCTCTCTCTCTCTCTTCTCTCCCTCTCCGTCTCTATGTCTCTCTGTCTCTCTTCTCTCTCTCTCTCTCTCCCTCTCCGTCTCTCTGTCTCTCTGTCTCTCTCATCTCTCTCTCTCTCTCTCTCCGTCTATCTTATCTCTCTCTCTGCCCCCGTTCGTGCGTCTCAAATCTAACTCTGGCGGGCTCGCTCGCTGGCAAGCTTGAAACTTACCGGACGCGTAGCGTGCGGGCACATCACTTTGACTATTGTTCCTGTTATTATTATTAGTATTACTCGAACTGGCAGCGACGTCTTGCCGAACGGAGCGGCCGTCGTTGCTGAATACGACGAGTACGGGCTGCTTCGAGACGGAGCTCGACCAGCTAGATGGGGCGCTGGCGGGGTGCGCGCTTCATGTGACGTTACCCCATCAGCTCCGGACGTGTTGTTGTCCACCGTCGATCGTGGTCCTGGTTGGCCTGCACTTGTTTCCGGCGTCGCTGCTGTCCTGAACATGGCCGGCGGCTGGCGACGAGCAAACCTAAACTGCTGATTCGGGCATCCGGCGACCTCGCTGAGTTCGTACGGTCAGGAACAAGCCGAGATTAAGCGATGGGTCTTGCAGCCAATCGTCGACAGCGGCCTTCACGTAAAACACCTGCGGAGAACACGACCCGATATCCAAGTCGCACTGTTAAAATAGATGGCCACCGATAGCTAGACGAACACATAAAATTACGACGGAAGGAAATATGAGAGAGAGAAAGAAAACGGAAAGCGGAAAACCAGACATGTGCACACATAAAAATTATTATTATTATTACTTTTCCAGACCTTTCCACAGACAGCGGCAGCCTCGAAAAAAGATGCCCTGACAACTCGGTTCCTGGCGGCTTCTTCCGCTTTTGAATCTTTCACAGAATCCCTAGTTGCGGAATAGGTGCAACTAAAACTTCGAAAGGTGTAACAAATGCTGCAAAGCAGGTCAATATCAGAAAAGTAGTTATAATTGCCCTTCTGCTGCAGAGAAAGCGTATACTAACCCAGTAACGAAAATGCGGTGACGATAGATGCATTGAGACGTTATCGTGCCACAGGCAACTAAGGCAATTAGGAGTGTCTAAAATGTGTAAAAACTATATATATATATATATATACATGGATGCTGCATAGTTCTCTTGCACAGAGTGGCTAAACGAGAAATTAATTTCGTGGTACACTCCCCATCTCTGAATTAGCCTCCTCAACAGGCTCAACCTCTTATCGAGTCGAATCTTACAATATCTATAGAGCCAACTGACTCGTCTCCATATTCTGTATGGCTGTGATGCCAATTGTCGGCTATCGGAAATTCAGGTCTATCTATCTACCACCTAGGTAGCGGACCAGGACGAGAACTTCTCGTGCCTCCCGCGATCCCGCCCAACCAGCGACAACCGGCCCCTGTCCTCTACGGCGGCATCATCTACGCGCAGACGACGCGTCTACTGGCGTCAATCGTGCAGCCTGTAGGGCTAGCGAAAATCGATGATTTGCGGCAAGCGGCAACGTATAGCGACATCGACACGTTATCTACACAGCCCACACACTGAGCTACATCCATCCAACCAGCCGGTCCATCCATGCTGGCGGCTGTGTGTTTGTGTGTATGTGTGTGCTGGGAACTCAGACAACCCCCCCCCCCCCCCGGTCTGATCTCGACCGGGGATCGAGTCCATCGAGGCAAGGTCCACAACGCAACACACCGGAAACTGTACCGCCCAGTACGGGCAGCCAGTATGAGAAATACAGCTACTCTGATCGATCTTCACTCGCCGCCTGCCTGACGTGCCTCGCGTACCCGTCTTGTTTGCTGCTCGGTTCGGTCGGCTAGCAGACCGAGCTCGCGTGTGTGAGCGATCACGTTAAACGAGAGAGAGAGAGCGAGAGAGAGAACGCTGTGCTCGCCAACAGAGACAAATCGATCGTCGATAAACTTCCACACCCCTCATTTGCCCACCGCCTATCCCACACCAAACAATCGCTCACGCTCCCAACGCCTCCTCTCTAATATGCCGCATTTATATATATATATATATATATATATAATGCTGCGCCCTGATAGCCTCTGATCCTAGATATATAAATAATAGGCATTTTTTTGTATTTTTTTCAGGTCTGGGCCTCGAACACAGACCTCCCGAATGCAAGGCAAATGCTTTGCCGCTAAGCTATCTTGCTCGGTCAACAGGTAAAAAGTAAGGTGAAAGGTAATGCTCAAAGGCCTGTTTCATCTTCTATCGAGCGATGTTCTCAAGATTCGCGCGCCGCGGCATCGCTTCGACGTCGAGGCACCCCTCAAAGTTGTTGATATACGGTCATCTCGCATTGAAAGCGCGGCATACAAGAGCTGTCGCTTCTGCTCGGGCTGGTAGTAGCAGATGACATTATACAGCATTTTGCCGCATACGTAAGGTCTCTCTCCAAGGTGAGGATGGCGCTCGTTGGTGAGAAGGTAAAGTGGAGGTCCTAAAGCAATCAATCTGCTGCTGCTGTGGCAGATGCCGTCAGACTGGTAGTCTTAGCAGCGGATGGTAAAAAAGTATCGTTGCCTGTAGGCACCATGAGTAATGAGAATTATGATGATCGCAATCATCACCATCAACAGCACCCTTATCTTTGGAAAGAGGAGGACATCGAAGCCAGCAATAGTCGGTTTCCCACCGAGCTTCATTTCACCACACTGCCAGCGTCTGCTGGCGTCACTATTGATATGTCCACCCCGCAGTGGTATATCAGAAGTGACATCCCCCAGCCGTAGACACGCTCGTAAATGCGAGTGGCGAGAACGGCGGTAGCAGTTTCAAGCTGCTCGAGCTGGCGTTGTACGATAACAAGGAGGCTGTCCTCATCGTCGCGTCGATGAGCCGTCACGATAATAGGGCAAGCTAAGGGGTGGTTGTGGAGGCGACGACGACGACGGACTAACCCCCCTAAACGAAGGCGGACGCAGGAAGGTCCAGCCTCCCCGGACCACCACGTACTACGTACTACTATAGCAAAGCATCTACGACAACAGCCACAACAGCTGCGGTTTCTACTGGTGCCGCAGATGCCTCTCTTTTTGGGGGGCAAAGGCAGCTGTGTGAAACAGCGTAGGAACCGAACAGCCGCTCGCGACGAGTGTTGACGATCAACTTGAGGGAGCGGCTCAAGCAGAGAGCCGACCGCAACTTCCTCACCACCAAGCAAGGATTAGCATTGCCCATCGACTGAGCCTAAGGTTGCCGACTCGCTACCAAACTTTTAGCGTTCTTTCCTTTCATTGCGGCCATGTCGTCCTGCGACCTTGTCGCGTACACAAGAAGAACTCGCTTCCCCTTCTCCTTCCTCTCCTCCGCCGCACGCCGTTGTGGAGACAGGCAAAACACCTTGAGCAGGCACTTTTGTCAGGCAGGAAGGGAACATTACCCTTAGTAGGCGTCGGAGGAGGGGGCGGGGCGGTGGCCTAGTACGGATAAAAGCCCATGGAAAAAGAGCTCGAGAAGATCGCAGAAAGAGCAATCGAGAGAGAGAGGGAGAGAGACGGTGGGGAAACAGCGAAGAGAAAACGGGAGAGGGATGAAAAGCTTGCATCGCTGGAGAAAAAGGCAGAAAGTTAGGATGAGAGGCAAAGGCCGCAACGGGGAAGGCGGGGTTCCACAAAACAGATGTAAGAAAAAATCGTTGAACGGCCACCAGCGTCCAGTGAAAGCCAAAGGCCGTGGGTAGGGTAGGGGGTGTGTAAGCTAGGGAACTAACGGGAGCACAGGCATCAGTCCCGAAAAGTAAAAAGAGAAAGCGCAAGAAAATAGGACGCAGTAGTGTGAAGCAGCAAACTGCGACAGAGAGCTGTGGGCAGAGGTAAAACGGTAGATCGCAGAATAGACGGAGTATGGTAGAAAATACAAAGAGAGAGAGAGAGAAAGAGAGGGAGATACGAAGGGTAGAAAGCAGGCACGAAAGATAAAGTTGAAGAAAATCAGGACGCAGGAGAGTAGGAGTGCGACGGCGAGATGCTGCCGTTTCTTTCGCAGGTTGGGTTGGGCTAGACTAGGCGAGGCGAGGCGGTGGGGATAGAAAAGACATTTTTCGACGAAGTAGTATGAGAGGGGATTGCAGAGGTGCAGAGCGAGGGAGTGCAAAGTGGTTGGTCCGTTGGTTGCTGAGCTTTGTCGGTGGATCAAATGGCCGCAGGTCTAAGCGCCAAGCAGCAGCAGCAGTACATAGCAGCAGCAGCACCATCAGTAAGAGTCGTCCGGAAAAGTCGACCCAAGAACAGCCCAACCCTCCTAGCCAAAAGTAGCCATCGTCTGTCGTCGGAGCTTGTCGACGTCGTTGGCGGCGGCTGACTGCAGGGCCGGAGACGACGATGACGACGGCGGCTACAAGCGAAGCTACTGCTACCAACAAAGCAGGACAGAAGGTGGAGGAAATAAAAAGAAGAAGAAAAATCAGAAGCAGACGGGATAGCTGGGATAGCTGAACAAGACGGCGATGGCTGCTGCTGCTGCTGCGGTGGCGGCGGAGACGACGATGTCCACCAGCAGAAAAGTCAGATATGTGCACTTCCTTACATCTACCTGTGTGTAGGAGCTAGTGATAGTAGTCTAGTGTAGTAGACCGATGTGTTGTGGGCGCCAAAAAGAGAAGGCGGTTGTTATTGTTGCAGTCGTTGTTGTTGTTGTTGTGATTGTCGTCGTTGTCGATGCTTCGGCTGCTGCTCCTACTGTGGTTACCACTCTTCAGTGATCGCTAGCGAGTGTTGTACAAACGAGGACCAAACGATACCCCTTCCGTCGCCGCTGCTGCTGCCACCACCACCTCCACCAAGAAATTGGCCGCTGCCGTCACCAGCAGCAGTGGTTAGCCACAAAATGTCCTTGCTCCCCCCCCCCCGCTCTCTTGCAGGGCCCACCAACAGAACGCATTCAGTAAGCCACCCACGTGAGTTTCTCTTCCCCTTTCCCAGGAGATGCTCTCAGTGGGCTGGCCGAATTCCTTGCCTTGCGTATAGCATATAGAAACTCGCCGTTGTTGTTGTTGCTGCTGTTGTTGTTGTTGTTGCTCTTGTTGTTGTTGTCGTCGTGCTCGCCGTTTCCCGTCACCAGCAGTAACAGTAGCAGCAGCAGATCGTGGCCGGCGACTCCACCTTCCCCGATTCCCTGTTCGTGAACGCACACGCGCCCTCCTTCACCGCGAAGCTTTGGCGACGGCAGGCGACTGGTTGGTTGGTGGGCTACCGACATTTCTATGCTGCTGCTACTGCTACCCTAAGACCACTACAATATGGCGACTAGGAAAGCAACCCTGGAGTCGTTGCTTTAACTGGACTCGTACTACTATTGGGCTTCTCCAACCATTACTGCAACAAACTACTGCAAAGCGCACGTCCACTGCAACCTTTGTGGACTGTATTTACGTAGACCGGCCCCTAACAGAGAGCGGCTTAGCAGTCCAGCGGTCATCGAGCTCGGATGGACATCGACCAACACCAACCGAGAGCGCCGAATGACCTGGCGAGCACAAAAGAGAGGTCAAGCTATATGCCCCCATCCCCCCCCCCCCCCGCCGCACGTGGCTTAATTATCAGTCAGAAGTACGATTCTACGGCATCGAATAAATATTAGATGCTAGCGACAATGGCGACTCAATATATATATATATATATATATATATTTATATATTACACTATTGATTGCCACGTGGACTTCACCTTTCTGGCTAAGCCTATTGTGAAAGCTATGCACTGTGTACCCACTGTTGTGTCTCCGCTGGAAAAGCGACTTTTTTTCAGCAAAACAATCGGGCAAGACAAGACGGGTTAACTGCCTAATAACAATTTGCCTGATACAGAAATAGATGCATTGGCGGTGATTTTGATAGTAATTCTGCTGGTAGAAGTAGCGACCACAACTCAGTTGTCGTAGACCAACATATACAGTTTTCCTAATGTGTCTATCTACGTTTTGAAGACTCTGTAGCAGATTTGGCTTCACCAAACAAATGTCAAAATCATCGCGAAGTCATACTCGGGGGCACTACTTTCAGAAGCGAGGACTAAGAATCAACCTTAGATCATACCTGCTACTCTGAGACCTTACTGTTCAGGGCGACTGGTTGGTCTACACACCACGACGTCGAGAATCTCTCGGAGCATCATTACGCTGCCTTCTACTTCAGCACGTCGTTATGCCCTCCTAAGAGCTGCAGGGCAGCATCTGAAGATAAACTTGAGACAATGCAGCAAGAGATTGGGTCTTGCTGCGTGTTTTTGCATACCACCGAACCCTGCATGATGTTAAATTTGTTACAGACCACCTGCAAGGCAGCAAGCTGCCACCTGCAGCTTACACTGGCCCGGCGGACCCCAAATTGTCATCAAATCAGGCGCATGTGTACTCGCGAACACTCTTGGCTCCGCCCAGATCTTCAAGCTTTGTGGAAGGAATATAAAGTCGCGTTTTTATCCGTCAAATTATTATGAGTAAGACCGCCACTACCTGCCGACCGAGTTGAAAAATTTATCAACGGGATGAATCCCTTTAATCTCTCACCAACTAAACGTACGTTTGACGCCAGAGAACTAGACTACCCTGCCATCACAATGTGTGAAGTGAGGAAGGTCATCAAAAAGGTACGGCCGCAATTGGGCACTTTCTCCGACTAATGGAATGGAGGCCACCTAGTCCTAAATCCTGAAACATGATGCCCTCAAAATCAACCCTCGACCCATTAGTCTCATATCTAATCTCTCCAAGGCGGTTCGAACGCTTTATCCTTTTACGACTGGCGAAAAAACTGAATGACAAGATAGAGATCTCGGAGAACCAACACGGCTGTCCCTCAGGCCACCTAACAAACGATGCATGATAAAAGTCTTTTAACCTTAACCGATAGGTACCAGATACCAGGTGCCCGATAGGTACTCTCTCGGAAACGAAACATCACGGCCTGGCAATCCTGCTTAGCATCTAAAATGCTTTTAACTTTGTCTCATTTTAGTCCAAAAGTGACGCACTAGCACGCTTCTATATATTGCCCTCTCTTAGAAAGACTTTAGTATCTTACCTGTCGCAACATACTGTTGCGACCATCAATTTTCTACGCGTATAATTAAGCGACCGTGATTGCGGCACGCTGCGTGGTGCCAGTGACCTGGAGAGGACAGCAAATGGCTTCCCGGAAAACATCGCCATCTGATTCTCTCTCTGTTGTATGGGCTTCGCCTAGCCCCAAGTAAATTGCGGTATATGTCTGAGCAGGCAGAAGCGACCCCTGCATAACATTGTATTGGGGCATAACATTGTCCTTTCCAGTGAAGCAGGCACTCCTATATAGCGGCCTAACAGGCTCCTCACATGTGCACTACGCTGCTGTTAAGGCTACCAAATCTACAACAGATCCCTTTAAATTGCCCCTGCGCACACAGCTCCTCTGACCGCCGGAGGTGCCTCTTGAGAGACCGTGGCCATTCAGCAAGATAGCGAGAGCCAACACTTTCCCTACTTGCTAGCCCAATTCCCTACGAGCCACGGTACTTTCAGAAAATATGTGTATGTCGTATCGGACGGGGCTCCGTCGCCACCAGGCATTCCCCGTTTCTCAGGAGAGGCAAACGACGAAGAAATTTACGTTCGAAATATGCACAGCGTTTACCGCTGATAGGGCGCAGCTGGCGAGGCTTCTTTGAATTGGAGCTTCCTGTAGGCATGCAAACAACCGGCGCCACGCACTTTTGAACGACATTTAAAGCTGGATCATCATTCGCAAGGACTTTGCCGCGACCATCGTCAAACGGCGATTTAATATATTATATCACTATCACTATATAACCCGTTTATTATGGCAATATATACAACCCTCTTGGAAATTATATATATATATATATATATATATATATATATATATATATATATATATATATAATATATTATATATATGTATATATATATATATAAGCATATCAGTGGAGTTTAAGTTATGTATAAGGAACTATACCAGCCCGTTTACCGTCGTCATGACCCGCCTTTGAGCGAGAGATTTTTTTGCGGGAGTGTTATGCCAACAACATCGGCCCCATTGAGTTCCATACTCCGCGTCCCGAATGAGCGTAAAAATGCATGTTCCCTCCTATCTAAGAAAAAAAAAGTTGTGTTAGTAGCGGTAGTAATAAAATAATAATAATAATAATAATAATAATAATAAGTAAACGTGAACGAGACAAAGACGACGACGTCATGTGTGCTGTTCTGCACAGGGCTAGTCGTCCTCGTCTGGACCAGATACAGAATCTTTCAGTCTACATTACGTTGAGCAGAGCAGCATAGTTTGGGACTTTCGGCCCTTTTCCCCACTAGGCACGATGATGCGGCTGGCAGCGACCACCCCGTACTCCCGTAGGGTAATAGTAATGCCTTCGTCTAGCGAGATAGCGGGAGGGTCGCCACAGTGGCTGGCCGTAACGAAAATGATGCCACCGACGACGACGTCTACAACAAAACCAAGCGTCAGTCCCGCAAGCCTTCATTCAGCTGCCTCTCCTATCAGCTGCTGAAAGGCAGCTAGGCAAATGAATAGCCCGTCGAAATTTCCATGGCTGTCATCTTCACACAAAAACCGACGCAGAACAGCATACAGCTCAATACGTATATCGTATATCTTTGTTCATCTGCATTTATCCACATGGATATACACCCGCACGTGCGGATATATATATATATATATAAATATATTTATATATATATATATATATATATATGAGTGCTTGGATTAAAACAATTCTCTCGAACCATTGAGTAAGGTCAATGGCGAAGCCTACTGTTAGGGAAATTTGAGAAAACAATGAGGAATTACCTTACATGTACATGTGTTCCGCACATGTTCTGTGGGAGACCGCAGTATATAGGCTGTTATTCTCATGCCGGTGAACACACAGGTAGTTTAGTTGATGTCCAATATATTGGAACCTTCTAGTAGAGCAGAGGGGCGTCCGATAACGGTAATTTGGAAGTGGTGTAGACAAGACGTAGTCTTTTCGTTATACAGTCCTTTAGCGAGCTTTCGCCTTATATTGCTTTCTCTCTTGTCTTGTAGCAAATCTGACGTCGCAGAAAGAAAAATAAATACTAAACGAAAGTGGAATTGAACAGAAACTATCTCACAATGCTGCACATTTTATCATGATTAATTTTCTAATCAATACCCTCTCCTTTTCCACTCACAGCAGCCCGCTAGGGCTTCTTGTGCAACGTAATGTAAACTAATATAGTCGCATGCTAGAGCACGTGCAACATAAGAACAACAATACTAGTCGCGTAGAGTGTAAAGAGAGTTGCACCTAATTCAACAAATAGGCAGCTGAGTGAATTATATTATCCAATATTTAAAGCAATTAAATTAGCAATTCACGTGCCTGCGTTTCTTGGAGCTAACTAAATTTTGCCAATTAGAGCTTTTTGCGTATGAATGCGTCCATTCTTAAGTCAAGCTTTCGCAAATGCATACTATACCAGTCCGCTTCCTGTCCTTTATGCGACAGTGAACGTCCAGTTAC